>JAUMHA010007013.1:0-12671 GCA_032359765.1 Saxidomus gigantea
ATTTGATCATTTCTTCATTTTTAATGCACAATATGTCTTGACAGGTTTTCCGATTACACGCATGAACACATATTGACTTTGCTGCCTCATGTGTTTTATAATAAGTTTTGGGTTTCCTACTCATAGTTTGTTAAGGTTATTAATGTTTCAAAACGTGATTTGGTATATATTATATAGAGGCAATTTTTAGCTTAGTTTGCCTTTTCTACTTGTTACTTTACAGATGTTGATGAATGTAGCGATACCAGTCGTAATTGTGATACACATGCAACATGTACAAATACCGATGGCGGTTTCACCTGTGCTTGCAACTATGGCTACAGTGGGAATGGTATAACGTGCACAGGTACAATATATTTTTTAAAAAGCACCATTATATATTTAAGTGTAATTGGAACGATTATTCTGCTGTTTTTATGTTCGAAATTGTCAACAATATTAACAAATTATGCAGTCAGACGATTAATTGCACATACAGGTTTCGTTAGATATCGTAGTTATCTTTCCGTTTCAAAAGTAAATTAAGATGTTTCCTTCTTAATGTTCATTCTGGTAATTTTCTCAAAACTGAATATTTTGTTACAATTAGCTTTCACATTAATGTTTTATACATAACAGATATAGATGAATGTACTGATAGCAGTCAATACTGTGATACTAATGCGACATGTACAAACATCCAAGGCAGCTTCACTTGTGCTTGCAACAGCGGGTTCAATGGCAACGGAACCACATGCACAGGTACCACTTCTTAACCTACCAGCCGTTCTGAGACATGTTCTGTTATTAAAATCTATATTTTCTTGGAAATTAATTCTGATTATAATATAGCTAACTTTTACTGTACAGTAATCCATCGACGTTCATTACATTTACCTTAAAATGTATACTTTCCTGCAAATGTTATTTCATATTCTTCAGTTTCAATTATTATTAATTCACACACAACCTCGGACAAATTGCTACAGTTTTTATTTGTCATTATTTGGCAGTTGTAATTATCATTAATAGATGATGATGAATGTGCCAATGACAATCACACCTGTGGTGTAAATGCAGCATGTACAAACATCCCAGGCAGCTATAACTGTACTTGCAACAGTGGGTATAGTGGCAATGGAACCTTGTGTACAGGTACCAAAGCAATGTTGATAGACAGCAGATTTCTAAAACTTTAAGTTTTATATTTGTTTGATCATTTCTTCATTTTTAATGCCCAATTAGTCATGATTGTTTTTTCAGATTACACGCATAAACATAAACTGGTTTTGCTGCCTCTAGTGTTTTGAAATATCTTTGGGTTTCCTACACATTAGTTATTCACTTAAAGGTTATTAATGTATCAAAAAGTGATTTTGTTAATATTATAAAAAGGAAATGGTTTACTACGTTTGCCTTTTCTAATTGTAACTTTACAGATGTTGATGAATGTACCGATACCAGTCACAATTGTGATACAAATGCGACATGTACAAACACCCTAGGCAGCTTCACTTGTGCTTGCATTAGCGGGTTCAATGGTAACGGAACCAAATGCTCAGGTACCACTTCTGAACCTACTCGTCGTTCTGAGACACGTTCCATTATAAAACATAACCTTGTAAATCTTTCTGTGAAATTGTTTTATATTTTCTTGGACATTTTAGCTTGTTATTAAGTTCCCTTTTGGTGTGCAGTAATCAATTGACGTTCCTTAGAATCAAGTTGCATTGATTGACATAGCATTTACCTTTTATACTTTCCTTTAAATTTTGTATCATATTTTTTAATTTGCAATTAATGTTTCTCACACAATTCAATCAAATGTTTGCAGTATTGATTTGTCAGTTGTAATTATCATTAATAGATGATGATGAGTGTGCCAATGGCACTCACACCTGTGGTGTAAATGCAGCATGTACAAACATCCCAGGCAGCTATAACTGTACTTGCGAGAGCGGGTATAGTGGCAACGGGACCTCATGTACAGGTAACGATACACTGTTGGTTAACACCAGATTTAAAAGTCACAAAGCACTTCATTTTAATTGCAAATACATCAAGATAGTTTTTTGGATTACACGTGTTCTCCCTCTAGTTTTTTAAAATGCAAAAAATATTCCTACATGGGCTATTGAAAATCCCTTGTCCGACATAACATCAATACGTAATTTTGAATTTATAGAACGAAAGCATTTAAATTAGTGTGTATTTCTTAATTGTAAAATTACAGATTTTGATGAATGTACTGATGGCAGTAACAATTGTGATACAAATGCAACATGTACAAATACTGACGGCAGTTTCACCTGTGCTTGCAACAGTGGCTACAATGGTAATGGAACAGCATGCACAGGTTCGTAATGCATTGGTTACAAAAATCCGTTTTAAGAAATTTGTATTCATAGGTATTTTCACTGCGTCAAACATGATAATTATCCCTTTAATCAGGATTGCTGAATAGGTTAAAGAGAATGTAAGAATTTAAGATATCTTCCAACAATATTGTTACAATTCACTTATCTGTTAATAAGTGCGTGTGGAAGCTCGTATTCAAATCCTTCAGGAGAAAGGCGAGTAGGTTAATGAAGCATGAAGTGTCCCCAAATGCACTGAGTAAAGTTAAAAATTCTTCTGGACAATAAGGCCGCAGAATGATAATGATGTTTTTTTATTATCCGTTCTCAAACCTTCTTATACAACGCTTTATCTATTTGTAGCATGTTTGGGAACATAATTTGGAAAGGATTGTGCCACGCCTTGTAGTTGTTTTGATTCCCCCCTCCCCCGCCAAGGCGGAGGGGATATGGTAATGGCTCCTTTCGTCCGTTTGTCCGTCTGTAACACTTTGTCAGGAGCATTACTATGAAAATATTCAAGGGAATTTATTTAAACTTTACACACAGTTAGAGGACATTGATAGAAAATGCAGTGCCCAATAATAATAAATCTATCTTGCCTAATTTTTAATAATTCCCCGTTGATACATTTTCTTGTCCAGGTCATTACTCCAAAGGTACTGAAGAGAATACATTGAAACTGAATGGTATTACTTGAAACTTTATACAGTTATAGAGCAAGTGCAGTACCCAAGAACCGAAACTGTACATTGCCTATATTTTTAATTATCCCCCTTTATTTCATTTTCTTGTCTTCAGCATAACTTGAAAAGTACTAAAGGAAATTCCATCAAGTTGCAAATAATGAGACAGGACACTAAGGGGAAGTGCAGTGCCGAAACTCTGTGTTGGTTTTTTCAATTATCTCCCTTTATTGATTTATCTTGTACATAGCATAATCTTGTCCATAGCATAACTCCTAAAGTACTGAAGGGAATTACTTGAAACCTACATTGATACAAAGAGTACAATGATAGAAAGTAAATGCATAAGAACCATAACTCTACCTTGGCCAATTATAACCCGCCAATTACAAATATTTTAAAAAATAAGAGCCTACACCATATCCATTCCTCTCACCTCAAATGTTTTGGTTATAGGAAAAGCACTCGGCGGGGGACGGCCATGTCTAACATGGCTCTTGTTTGTTTTGTTCTCCTGCTGTTGTTTTTTTCAGCTCAATCTATTTGTTTGTGAAAGTGCTTTAATACAAAACATTTTTTCTACAAATGTTGAATTGATTGTGCTTGTAAATCAACGAAGAACTGCTTTTCATTGTGCTCATTATTATGTTACGTGTTGCTGATATAGTATATTCGTTTGTAAACAGTTTCAAGATAATGTTTTTTAGAATTTTCTTTTTTTTCTTATTTATGATGTCGTCAAAGATAGTTGACATATCGTTGTTCTAAATTGGCAGATAAAGATGAATGTATCGATGACAGTCACAACTGTGATGTTAATGCAACATGTACAAATACCGCGGGTAGCTTTACTTGTGACTGTAACGATGGATTTGTTGGTAATGGAACATCATGTGCAGGTACTTGCTTCAAGCGGCATAGCTAGACATCACTTTTAAGTTACTACCGATTTATTGTTTATTACGTTTACAATAAATGACATAAATCACCTTTTACAAGTCATTTGTTTAAAACGTCTTTGTTATTTGAGCATTCAACGTTTGAAAATGGATTTAAAACAGAACAAATTGGAGTCAATTCAATTTCAAAGTGCACTTTTCAAAATTTATTAGCAACTTCTTTGCTTAAGGTAGAGGACCCCTAATGGGCACCAATTCAAATTGTTATAGGCTAAATATTTTCTTAATCTGTATCATTTTCAGGATTCAAAAACAAATTTTAAAATAAATTTACTGTGAAAAAACCAAGTTATAGGAATTTTGATAACCCTACCCCCATTTTGGAAGTACATGTATCTATAAAATGACATCACACGAGAGATAAGAAAATACACGTATTTCATTTATTATTCAATAATTTGGTACAGATTTGGTATGAGAGTAACAAGAACTATATTTTCTTTCATATTTATACACCATTTACTATATTATCAACAAGATTTATAAAACTTTTATGAAATTATTAGATAGTTTTACAATTTTCATATACTTTTCTGACCATGTTCAATATTGAACATCAAAGTTTATTAAGAAAAGCTAACATTTTCGAGAAATGGGACATGACTTTTTTATATTTGTACATTTGTAATTATCTATGACATTTTGGGAACAGCATGCGAAAAATTCACAAAGTTTTACCGTCTCTATTTAAAGTAATTAGAGTTTAAAAATTTCCATCGGAGATTTTAGACGTGTCCACAAGTAATAAAATCTTCAAATAAGCTAGTACTTACGTGTAAAAAAATATTTAATTTCATTTTAGCCTAAAACCAATATAAACATATGAAGAAAAATGCAAAATAATGAGAAAAAAAGAAGAAAAGGTAAAAGAAAGATATTTGGCTCCGGCTGGATTCGAACCTACGCCCCCAAAAAACTCAAAAGATCTTCAGTCCAATGCTTCACAACCTATGCTAGAGCGTTAAAATTGAAGAGTTTCAAATGGAGGTTTTTATTATGAGTCTACTACCTTAATAAGCTATTTAGGTATTCATACACATAATCTTTCAAAACATAATTTTGTAAAATAACATTTTGTTATACAATAGATTTTGATGAGTGCACTAGTGACACTCACATTTTTGACGTAAATGCGACATGTACAAACTTTCTTGGTAGTTTTAGCTACGAATTCAACAGTGAGTACAGTGACAACGGAACATCATGTACAGGTACCAAAGAAATGTTGATTGAAATATATGTTGTATTCCTTCTAGGGTTCTTCAGGTTCTCTTGAAAGGAATGTATCAAAACGTGATTTTGTAAATATGAAAAAAGGACATATTTTACTATGTTTCTCTTTTTTGATTGTAACTTTACAGGAGTAGAAGAATGTACCGATATCAGTCACAATTGTGATACAAATGCACAATGTACAAATACCGAGGGCGGTTTCACCTGTGCTTGCAACAACGGCTACAGTGGAACTGGTACAACGTGTACAGGTACTATACATAAGCAAGAATGCTATTACATTTGTATATATTTAAGTGTAATTGAAACAAACATTCTCAGACTGCTGATTTGATGACCGTTATTGCCCACCATTTAAAAGCGACAGGGTTCTCAGTATTAGAAATTATCTTCCGTTATATAATAAAGCCAATTTTTGCCTGCTTCATATTCATTCAGGCAAACTTCTCAAAGCTGAATATTTTTTTACAATTAGCTTTTATATTGACGTTTTATGCATAACAGATATAGATGAATGTAATGATAGCAGTCAATACTGTGATGATAATGCGACATGTACAAATAGCCAAGGCAGTTTCACTTGTTCTTGCAACAGCGGGTTCAATGGCAACGGAACCACATGCACAGGTACCACTTCTTAAATTACTTGACCTTCTGAGACGTGTTCCATTATAAAACATAACCTGGTAAATCTATTGCGTATGTGTATTATATTGTTTTGGAAATTAAAACTGACTATAATTCAGTTCACTTTTACTATACAATAATCCATCGACGTCCATTACGCTTACTTTTTCGGCTTTAATGCAATTTTATTCCATATTCTTTTAATTGCAATTATTATTGCACATACAACTTACAACAATATGACGAACTAATTATTTGTCGCTTGTTACTATCACTTAATAGATGATGATGAATGTGCCAATGACTTTCACACCTGTGGTGTAAATGCAGCATGCACAAACATCCCGGGTAGCTATCACTGTTCTTGTAACACGGGATATATTGACAACGGAACCTCGTGTACAGGTATCTTAGCAACGTTGTTAGACATCATATCTCTAAAACTTAACGTTTTATATTGGTTTGATTATTTCTTCATGTTTAAAACCCAATAAGTCATTATGGGTTTTCAGATAACACGCATTAACGCAAATTGGCTCTCTCTAGTGTTTTGAAATATCTTTGGCTTTCCTACACATAGGTTATAAAGGTAGTAATGTATCAAAACGTGATGTTGTAAGTATTATAAAAAGGACATATTAACTATGTTCGCCTTTTCTTATTGCAACTTTGTAGATGTTGATGAATGTACCGATACCAGTCACAATTGTGATATAAATGCAACATGTACAAATACCGAGGGCGGTTTCACCTGTGCTTGCAACAACGGCTTCAGTGGCAATGGTACAAAGTGCACAGGTACGATGTATATATATAAGAACGCCATTTTATATTTAAGAGTAATTAGAACAAACATTTTGCTGATTTTATGTCCGAAATTGTCCTTTATATGAGCAAATTATGCAGTCAGACGCTTGTTTTTACAGACAGATTTCGTTGTAAATAAGCTTCCAATTTAGAAGTAAGCAAAGGGGTTTTTTCTCAATATTCGTTAAGGCAACTTTCTCAAAGCTGAATATGTTGTTACAATAAGCTTTCACATTGATGTTTTATACAGATATAGATGAATGCACTGATAGCAGTCATTACTGTGATGATAATGCGACATGTACAAACACCCAAGGCAGCTTCACTTGTTCTTGCAACATAGGGTTTAGTGGCAACGGGGACACATGCACAGGTACCACTTCATAACCTACTCGACGTTCTCAGTAAAATTCCATTATACAACCTGACCTTGTAAATCTTTTCGTGAATTTTTACTTTATTTTCGTGGAAATTCAAGCTGAATATTATTCCGTTCACTTTTACTGTACAATAATCCAACGACGTTCATTATATATACCTTTTACGCAAACTTTCTGCAAATTTTATTTCATATTCTTGAGTAACAGTTATTTTTCACATACAACCTCAAACAAAATGCTACAGTAATGATTTGTCAGTTTGATTATTATTTACAAGATGATGATGAATGTGTAAATGGCACACACACCTGTGGTGTAAATGCAACATGTACTAACGTCCCGGGTAGCTATAACTGTTCCTGCAACAGTGGGTATCGTGGCAATGGAACCTTATGTACAGGTATTTAAACAATGTTGATAGTAATCATATTTCTAAAACTTTAGGTTTTACATTTGTTAGATCATTTCCTTATTTTAATGCCCAATACGTCATGATGATTTTTCAAATTACGGGCATTAACACAAATTTGCTTTTCTGTCTCTAGTGTTGTGAATATCTTTGACTTTCCTACACATAGGTTATTTAGGTTATTTTTGTAACAGAACACGATTTTGTTAATAATATGAAAAAGGAAATATTTGACTATGTTTGCCTTTTTTAAATGGAACTTTACAGATGTTGATCAATGTACTGATATCAGTCACAATTGTGATACAAATGCAACATGTACAAATATCAAAGGCGGTTTCACCTGTGCTTGCAACAATGGCTACAGTGGCAATGGTACAACGTGCACAGGTACGATTTATAAAACAGCGCGATATATATATATGATATTTAAGTGTAATTGAAACAATTATTCGGCTGATTTTATGTCCGACATTGTCCATCATATGAACAAATTATGTAGTCATACGCTTATTTTCACAGACAGGTTACGTCATATATCAAAATTATTATCCTAATTTAAGAGTAAGTCAAGAGGTTGGCTTCTATCTGTTCATTTCTCAAAATTGAATATTCTGTAACAATTAGCTTCCACATTGAGGTTTTATATATAACAGATATAGATGAATGTACTGATAGCAGTCAATACTGTGATGATAATGCGACATGTACAAACACCCAAGGCAGCTTTACTTGTGCTTGCAACAGCGGGTTCAATGGCAACGGAACCACATGCACAGGTACCACTTCATAACCTACTAGACGTTCAGAGACACGATTCTTTATAAATTACAACTTTGTAAATCTTTCTGTGATTTTTTACTTTATTTTCTTGGAAATTAAAGGTAGTTATGCAGTTTTCTCTGGAGTGAAGTAATCCATTGATGTTCTCTAAAATAAGCTGCATAGAATGCCATTACATTTACCTTGAATGCTTTCCTACAAATTTTATTTTGTATTCATTAATGTGCAATTATCATTTCTCACAGTATTCAATCAAACTTCTGCAGTAGTGATTTGTTGTAATTAGTGTTTTAAAATGTCTATGGTATTCCTACATTGGACATGGAAATTATTTTGTCCAACATATATCAATAAGTAACTTTGAGTTTTATCAAAATAAATCATTTGAATATATTTGTATTTCTTAATTATATCATTGCAGATGTTGATGAATGTACTGATGGCAGTCACAATTGTGATACAAATGCAACATGTACAAATACTGACGGCAGTTTCATCTGTGCTTGCAACAGTGGCTACAATGGTGATGGAACAGCATGTACAGGTTCGTAATGCAGCGATGACAAAAATCCATATTAAAAAAATTGTATTTCAATCTATTTTCATCGCGTCAAAAATGATAGTTATTGGTACATACAGGCAACTTTAATTAAATTGGGCATATTTAAGTATATAGTTATGTAATCATAAAATGTACTGTTTTCTTTCCAGATTGATTGATAATATCGGTATTATGTGGAAATAAAGGTTTAAAGTAACTTTATATTTTTTTTAAACCCTGAAAACATCCGTCCTGTCAAGACTTTTAACCAGAGTCTATACATGTATATGTGTTCGGTTTTCTTGATTGCCTGAAAAGAATTATATGAAAACAGATTAAAATTAAATACCTGTTGTAGTTTAAATACCAGTATTACTACAATTTCACTCACACAAGAAAAATATACAAAGGAATTACAATTTAAGTAAAAATATTATTACAAATGTACATATGTACGATATGACAAAGTTCATTTTCTTTTCTTTCGAATAGTTTTATTGTCCAGCATTTCAAAACGAATGATTTTAATTTTATCTTGCTTCACTTTGTATTGTCATTGACTATAGGAATAAACATTCAGATAAATAGAATAAAGGTATTTGGGTTTCAAATTGATGTACTGTAATAATGATTATTGCAGAATGTTCGGATAACACTTTTGGTACAAATTGTGACATGCAATGTAACTGCACAACAAACAAGACTATGGACCCTCTCCAGTCATGTGATCATGTGACCGGAACGTGTCTTTGTACACCATTTTGGACAGGTACACAATGTGCAATAGATATCGATGAATGCGTTCTAGAGACCGATAATTGTACACAGGTCAATGAAGAATGCCAAAACATAGATGGCGGATTCTCGTGTTCGTGTCGTGTTGGTTACTTTAGAGATAACAATGGCAACTGCACCAAAGAAGGTATCATAATAGTTAATGTAATTTGAATCTGTATAGTAAAGCAGAGTTTTGTTTAAGAATGTAAGACTTCTATTACATTTAGGGTGGTGTTAAATGTTTCAGTTTTAATGACACAATTCTTCAAGTTAATTGCAAGTGCAAAGTCTATTACAATTTTAATTGAATAGTTATTTAATTGCCTACTAACTAACCCTCAAACTATTTTACTAGTATTATACAAGACGAAATATACAAAGTTTAAGAAGTATGTAACAGTTGAAAAAATAATCCTTAAATGTTTTATTAAGATCGATATTTTACAAAATAACTACTTACTGAAATCGATCAAAACCACTAGTACATTTTGTAATTATTTGGAATAAAAACCATAATCTGGGTTAAATCATACTCATTACGTTGCATATGTAAAAAAATACGAAAAATAATTCCCTATCACTACCAGGCACAGCAGAACCACACACCGGATAATGTACATGTATCCCCAAATAAAGTGAAAATGCAGTGGGCAAAACATGCAATGCAACTATGAAACAAATGTACCAACTGTATGAAATCCTGAAATAATGAGAAAAAGCAGCAGAGAAGACATGCAATGCAGCACTGATAATATATGAAGCAAATTCACACAAAGTTGCAACAATCAAATCACATCACAAACACACAACTGCAAACGTCTCGATGCAAATACAAAAAAAAACAAAGCGATACAATCTAGCTCTAATCCGAGGATTCAGCCTTCAACATGAAGCAAGTGAACCGAGTAAAATACACTTATATACAGATATATTTATTATCAATTTGTACTTGCAGTCGGTTTCACACTGGTCCATGCAGTGGTTACACTGGCTATTGACATTCAAGATAACCTAAGTGACACCCAAACGTATAACAGATATAAAAGAGAAGTGAAAACACAAGTAAGAATACATTAAAACAAGTTACTACACATTGAATTAGAAGGGCATGTCTACCTTAAGGTGTTGAGGAAACGCGTTTTCACAACGAAGACATACACACTGTATTTTTCATCTTATAATGAGAGTTAAACTTTAATAAACACATTTGAAACTTGAATTTTGTGATGTAGATCAACTAGAATAAAGAATTATTTTCTTCATATATTCATTGCAGTTTCACTACTCAGCATATCAACGTCTCAGTATATCGTTCCTACTATAGGCATATTCTGTGTGCTTGCGGTTTAAAAAATAGAAGATGTTCTCATAAACATTCCGAATAAGACCACGCAAATGTAACGGAACTTTAAGAATTGATTTTACATTGTATGTTTTGGAAAGTGAATGGTAAAAAATGTAGCATCAATCCATATACATAATATATTCAAATCCTTATGTGCATTTTTATTTCGTAATATCAGTAAGTATTTATATACTAGATATGAGAATTGTCATTGCAGCTTTTTGCAATATATACAGTTCGGCTACCTGGTGTTTCTTTCACTATCAAGATACATAGCTTAAGGTAAGTACTAGTAAATAATAGTTCGTAAATAAGAACTTGTGATGATGTGATAGATGACATGAATAACTGATTTCAAATAGCGCTTTGTAGACATCCTGACTAAAATCTAAATGTGATAAAAACACTTTACAATCGGACGCAATGATGTTTATATGATGTAATTTATATTCTCAAATAAGTACTACATGTATTGATGTTTACATAGATGTGATGGTGAAAGGTACATTTACAAAACGCATTAAGGTATTATGCAAGATAGGCTTGTCATATCTATGAGAGTGTTATTTTAGGACTGGGAGCCTGGAAATAAATTACGATACAGTCGTTCCTAATTCTGCTGTTGCAAGTGTAGCTGTAAGTAATACTGAAATAGCTGCTGGAATAAATGCGTTTGACATTTTTGGCACCCCTGCATATGCTAGTAGAATGGAAATTGGCAATACTACAGGTAAAGCTATTCGAAACAGTCTGTGCAAATTGATATAATTCAGATAAACATTCTTGAATGCACTTTATTGTTGGCTGATAAGGCAAGATCTAACTTTGCACAGCAAGCTTCGTACATTACTTCCTGTTTTCGGAAATATTTAATATATGCCGTTCTAATACCCTTCAAACTGACCGACATCGTTTTAGTTCACTCTCATAGGAAAATAAATATTACTAATGTTATGAGTAGGATGTATGCATCTGTTTAGCAATTTCATCTCTTTGAATATAGTAAAAATAACTGTTACTATCCTACAGTTATAAACATTTTATTTTGTAAAGTGTGAAGTATCATTACTATCTTTAGATAAGAGAAATAAATTACTGTAAGTTATTTATTAAATGGTTCAAAGAACTTCCTTGTTTATGCATCATGATTGTACATAGTGCAGTACAGTCATTTCAACAGAAATACATTCTTAAAAGATAAAATAAGTAATCACTATACACCATCGAATAACTCACCAACAGCAAGCTTTACACTCAGAAGAATCCAACAACTACAAGAAAAGGCACCAGACCAGATAAGGCTAATACATACTACAGCTGAAAATGTAAATTACAATATGTATATAAAGGCAACGATTCTGCTAAATGTAAAATATATTAATAGAAAATATGTCAAGTAATTTAAGCAGCTTGATTGAATACTTTTGACAGTGCCAATTGGTGGAGAAATAACGGACGAGCGACTTTGCAAAATATATCAGGCATCTGAGGGTGATTGTGGAGTAGATTACAGATGTAGTGTTGCACACGGCGAACCAATTTGCGAGTAAGTCAGCTACATGTATTAGCTATATTGTGCTTACTACTGAAAACAGATTACACACATGATTTCATAAACAGAAATAATTATTGAATTATACTAAAGAACTGCATGACAATAATTATAAAACAAAGATGTGCTGTTATTGTACATTGTGTATTTATCTTTGATTCAGTAAAAAGGATTTTTGAATGATCATACGGTTGGTCATTTGGTGATTACCCGGTAAAGGGAGATAAAAAAATGTA
>JAUMHA010007234.1:8439-21105 GCA_032359765.1 Saxidomus gigantea
TAATAATAATAATAATAATAATAATAATAATGATCATGATCATAATAACAATGATAATAATAATAATATTAATAATGATAACAGTAATAATAACAATAATAATAATAATGATAATAATAATAATTTTATTAAACGAAGGTACACATTAAGTTATGTAAGAAACAAATTATATATTCTTTTTTACAATGTGGCCTTCGACAAAAAATACAAAACTATCAAATGAAATAAACCCACCATTGAAAACACACATATCAGATACAAACACATTCATTTAAACCAGACAGACACTCCTTAATTTAAGATGTTAAAGCCTGATACTGTTAACGCCGTGTTGAGGACTTTACAACACTCCCCGTTTACACACGTTTTTGCTCTCCTGTTAAAACACCGGCAAGATGGGCTATGAACAGCACATTTTATGCTAGAATGAATTGTCTATATCATTTGGGTGTAACAGACAAAATATACCACCTGTTATCCACTTAAAATCAATTGGAACATAGTTTAGTATTTTCCGGACTAGACCGAGCTGTGTTCCGAAATCAGGATATAGACATGTAAGACAGACCAAAAATCGCTCCTGCCCAATGACTTATTCATTGTTCTTTTCAGTGCGTCGTGTCACAAGACACGTGCAGATGAAAACGACAGATAACTTTTTTCTCAGTTTTAAAATTCCAACAATGAGCATAAAGATAATCCTTCTCATTGTTCGTATCTTGTGAACGAAGAAGATTCATACTAGCATCCTGTCCGTGCTGTGCTTTATCAGCGAAATATAATGCACTACTCTGGAATAATTTATTGATTCTTTTTACAGTGAAATATATAATTTATGAATAATTTATTGTTTCTTTTTACAGTGAAATAAATAATTTATGAATAATTTATTGTTTCTTTTTACAGTGAAATAAATAATTTATGATTTATGTACAATATGACTACAATGGTTTATGATCTATGTACAATATTACTGAAAATGATTTATGATTTATGTACAAAATTACTAAATCAGTTTATGATTTATATACAAAATTACTAACTATTTTCAGATGACATGGAATAATTACAAGGTTGAGGTAACGTTTAGTTTGCCTGTACTAATTCTGTTTCTCATGCACTTTGCACAAAACATATTTCATATTTCATAATACTGGTTATAATTAGCTAGCACTGAGTATGAAAGCACTCTGTTCTTAAAGGAATCTGGAATGTCTGTAGTGGTTTGCCTTATAGTATATACGTATATATGTTAACGTGAGTAGAGTTTGTTTTAGTTGTAATTCTTTACAAAGATCATCAATTATATAGCACACCTATCTAAACAATATAACACACTTATCTATCCGTCTGTCTTATACAGCGCACCTACCTGACACATATATCTATGTAATAGAGCGCACCTGTCTGTCCTATATAGCGTAGCGTATATTTGTCCTTTTCAGGGTACCGATCTACCTATTACATAGCGAAACTGTTTATTATAGCACACTTACAAGTCTTAAATAGCACACCTAACTGTATCGAACATAGTATCTTTGTTGGTTATATTATAAATGGCATGACTTAAACAGTTTATAGGGATTATTCTACATATTCAAAGGGGACAGGGTGAACCAAAACAAGGACAAGAGCAGTTTACACAATTTGAGCTAACCCCTTGACACTAATTGATTCAATGTCCTGTGCGCGTTAAGTGTGTATTTTATTATTTGCTGTTTAAATATGGTTGCTGTTTAAATTTCATCTGACTTTTGTAATGTAAGCATAACAAAATGAGAAAAGCACTGCCGCTTATTGTCAGAAATACAAAACAGTCTAAAAAGTAGGTTTACATTTACTATCTATCTTGTTTAAAGATGTCATATGCAACGAACCCATCTGCTGCGGCCTATAAGTCATATATATTTAGTAGGATTATCTGCCTTATACGGAGTACATATATGTCGTAAAAAGCACATCAATCTGTCTAATGTTCTTCACATATCCGTCTTTTATAGATCCAATATGTCTTATATATAGAGCACCTATCTGTCTCATATAGAACACCTTTCTGTCTCATATAGCGCACCTATCTGTCTTTGAATGGTTCTCTTCATTAGAATGTTTTTCTATCTGTTCTTATATATAAAACTGTAGACTGAACTTGCCTATATCAAAATGATCTGTTACATTACAGTGAAACTGGTTAAATCGAGGGGCCAACGCGAAACTATTCCAAGTGTATATAGAAATACAAGCAGATAGGATAATATCGCGTTGACCCCTCGAAATAGGGCCTTTCTTTTCACGGTTGCCCACAAATATTTAATACTTCCCCTTTCTCTCTCACTCTGCCCAAGTTTGTAAATCTTTTCTTTGATAAGCCTTGATTGATCAAATATCAATAAGTCAGTTCGACTGAATTTTACAGAGCCGCGGCGAGTACCATTTCACTTTAAATTGCATATGTAATTTCATGAAATTTCTAAGGTAACAAGGTAACGCAAAACTTTTTCATTGTACTAGTTGGTTAAAGTCCCTGTCATGATTCTAAAAAATAGATAAATTAATTAACTAATTGTTTACGATATTTGACTAAAGAACGAGCTAGCATGATAATACCACTGAAAATTGTATTCGGTGCAATTAAAAGTCACAATGAACAAAGAAATGTAGAGGAACAAGGAAAAAACACATTTCTCCAGGAATACAAACTGCATTGTTACTCTGATTTTCATTTATGACTTTTATATCAGATGGCTGTAAATAATGTTGCTACTTTGCCGAAAACAGTTGTTAGAACTGCTTTTTTTAGAATGATGATTAATGGAAAATAATTATCAGGTCCTAGCTTTGTGGCAACTGTTCTATTCATATGTACTGACATATAAAACTTTTAAACGGGTCGTTCCGTTCATTAATACTCAAACTGTTTATAAACATTCCTGAAATCAAGTGATCATTAAGTCTTAAAGAACCTAACTCAACACACAGTGTCATCAAAGTAAGACTCAGGGGGTCCCCTGATATTTTTCAATATTAACAGTGCCTGTGTAATCTGGAAGCACAATAATTGCCAATTATGTCAAATAATGACACCATCAGTTTGTTATCTTATACAACCAGAAAACTGTATTATAAGACAAAAATCTATGGAAATTCTCGTTTTTGAATCTTGAACACTAATTTATGCAATCAGTTCTTTACTTTGAAATAACTTTCATTCTGGTAATAAATCCTTTTACTTAAAATTTCTGATTATATGTCTTGTGATAGATTTGATAGCGAATTATTAGTGTCGTGTGCAAAGTCTTGAAGGGACGGGTTATTAATCAGGAGGGCATAATTTTGAGGTACTAACTATGATAACATGACGCCCGAAGCGACGCTTCAGCTCCATCTTTGTTCGTTGCTGTGCTATATAGTTTTTTAGAGTTAAATCATAATACTGATTTGAAACCGAACCATGAATGCAAGAATTATGCGTTTGAGCAGGAACGGGTTAGAAAGTATTCCTGGTTTGAGAAAACACTAATGTATGTCTTTGAAATATTTTAAATAGAAATGGCTACAAACATGGAACAGAATGACACGGACCAACATCAGTTGGTCATATGGAATGCCGGTTCTGGTAAAATAATAAACTGTATAATATATGATTCGCCTCAAGAACTATCATACCGTATTTCTTGAATTCTGCAGAGAAATATCGGTCTAAATTATCCAAATTCATACATTTTCACTTTTCAGCAATAGTAAAAATCTAGCACCGGTAAAGGGTAATATGCTTCTTTCTATTAATCAAAAATTGCTCGATTTAACAAAACCGAACTTTTTCTCGTAAGTGCGAGGCGGATCATATTGTTAAAACAGCGAGTCTGCGTTTCATTCGGTAGACTACCTCAATCACGAATTAAAGCATGATTCTTCAACGACACTGGGAATGCACAAAGACTTAAAGTTTTAAATTTACCTTTGAAGCGCATGTTTGATTTGGAATGAATTAGGTCTCCATCATTCGGTAATGTTTTCATGTTGCTTCAACAGACATCAACCCACAAACATATTTAAACATGTACTACTAAATAAAATGTTTTTATTAACTATGCATGGCGTAATCTAAAGAACTTCTCTTTGTGCGGCGATTTCCAGGCGCCCTATTTGGCACCAAAGACTATTTTAAGAAAACGACTTTATTTCTATGCCTCATTTTATTCATTTATTTATTTATTTCTTGATATTTTTCTTTATTTATTCAACAACGATTAGACACAATCCACAGTTTGTCCTTGCATGGTTTAGGAATTGCTTGCCTGGATACTACCACAGTTTTTTTTTAGATTTCTGGAGCCTGAATAATGACGATTAGTACAGATTGCAGATTTCTATGTTCTTTATTTATGTCATAATTTCCTCATATCGTATTGATCTTGCTAAACATCTAAGCTGTTTTTGAACTTAATATTGTTAATTAAAGTGTTCGTGTATACAGGATATCAGCAAAGCAATTAACATGATTGGTTATTTTTAAACTAATGTACTCTATATTTAGCGTTGTTATATATTACATTACAGGTAATTGGCACGTTTTATATTTGACTTGTAACAAGGCCCGTCGTTGCATTCTTCGTGTTTTTATTACATAATGCAATTTTTAATCATTGAAGTGAGCTAAGCGAATTTTAAGATGTTTACGTACGTTGTTATAGTACGATTCACGTTTCCACTTCACGATCTATAGTTGTTGCATGTGTTTAAACTCCACAAATGATTTTTTTCTATATCTCCTCAGTGAAAATGATTTAAAGGATTAATTATATGCTGCCATGGTACTTCGAAGTTCAAGATCGAACCAGGCTCCTGGCAGTCCTGCTTGATAAATGATTAGTGGACTGGTACACATCATCACAATTTCCCCTTTTAACCAATTAGCGGTTTTAAAATCATTATCTAAGCAGCCATCTCTTTGTAACACAATCAAGTTGATTAGTAAGTACTTTATTTATGCCGTTTTACGCAAAGCTACAGACCTCCTTCTAACAACAAAATATCTCGTCCTTGATTATTTGCAATGCTGTCATTTTTAAAAAACCCATTTAAAACACAGATCTATCTGCATGAAACGTATTTGTTTTCACACGGGAAAATATCAACAATAACGTTACATATCGGACTATGATTTAAATGATATTCTGTAAAAATCTAGATTTAGGCTGCCATAACATCGATTTCAGTTGAATTCACATGCATTTTTTTGATTTATGGACGCTTTTCTGGTATTTAACTTCTTATAAAAGTCAGGAATAATTTAATTACATGTGTAATTCTAAGCTTTGTTATGCATTCAAAGGACAGCGAATTTCTATACACAGTGTCCCTCTGTGTCCACTTCATTAGGCCCTATTGACAGCAACAAAAAGTTTGAAAGAAATGTACTTACGGTTAAGACTTCTTTTTAAGCAGTAATTCTTTAAAAAGGACTTGTGAGTCAGTAGGACCCTTGTTTATTCAACTTTTATGACCCGGCTTAACGTTCGTATTTCATGTATCTACAGTCTTAGGGTCAAAAGTGGTTCTACAACGTCAAAATTTACTCTAATTATATTTTACTAGTATAAAACCATCTTTTTGTAAAAGTGTCTCTTGAATTCATTTCAAATGCTAATTCTATAAATTATCAATAGTGTGTTTTCTATTCTCGCAATAGTTTTATGATTTTCATTTTTGAAAGTATCCTGATCTAAATAGGATTTGTAAATTTGAAAGCCATCATCCCTCTATCGTCCATAGTAAATTTTGACATCAAATATTTCAAGCTGTCTTCATAAAATGATATTTTTAGAGCTTCACAGGCAAAATTTTTAATGAAATATCTGAAGAAACTTTTATATATTCTGTTTTTACGAAAACAGCATGGAAATCATATATCTTCTGCAGAAATGTCTGAAACTTTATAAACATAAATTTGAAATCTACAGTATGGTATAGTCAATTTTGACGTTGTGGGATCACTTTAAGAAACTACTGAGCGGGAAAAGACATTAAATTTAGCAGAGTCTGACCAGAACAGCTTTTACATGGTGATACATAGCCTGAATTTGGAAACAATTTTCATTAAGTTCGAATATTTATATGAACACCGCTTTTTTAGCGTGGGAAAATTTGACAGCATACTAGCTAAAACAACTTCAGCGTACCCGGTTTATATGCTTGACAGAACGGGTACTAAAGCCGCATCTGACGAAAAACAAAATACAAAAATATAAAAATAGCGGCATTTAGAGTTTTGGAAGCCAGAACTAACAGCATCCGAGATTAATCAGTGTTTCTTATTTCTCATTTTTTAATTTTTGATGTTAAATTTTTACATTTTTGTTAAGCATGACGTCTACACGTTTTGCACGAAATTCACGATATACAGGCATACGTATATATGACTTTAGCGAGGAAAGGGTACGCTTGGGGCAAGGACACATCCCCCAGAGGTCCCTCTACAACCCTGGTACCACAGATACTGATGTATTAAAACTGAACAATAACAACAAAACAAAACAAAATCACTATATAGATCTACATATACTACTATAATAATATATTTTGTTTTAATGTTTCAGTATACAGGGCCCCAGGATTGTAGGGGGTTATCTGGGGGATGGGTGTCCTTGCCTCACACCACTTGTATGTTTAAATGGGTAAAATAATGATTTAAAAGGGAAGTAAGACTTTGTTTTGGGTTAAGGCAAAACAAATAACATCTGTGTTTAGGGCAACGGTCTAAAGAATTCAAGGTAGGGTAGGGGCAAAGTTTTTTTGTTGTGTTTTTTTTAATTGAAAAAAGTTCTATAGGTTGGAGAAAAAAATCTGTGTTAAGCCAGGAACCGTCTATAAAGGATTCCTGGTTTAGGGCAATGGTCCCAAGAATGCTAGGTAGGGTAGAGACAAACTATTTTCAATTTTTTTTTTTATTTGGAAAAAAAACTGTAGGGTCGGGGGGTTTCGCCAGGTAGGGTTGGGTTGCCCAAAACACAGATATATATTTTTTTGGCCTTAGATTGATTAAGACACAAATAATATGTTACTGTGTTGGAAAATTTCATTAAAATGTTTTAAATAGCTTTTTAACCGCTTCCATGCGCCACCATGAAATCGTGTTGGAAAGTGCTATAGGAAATTGAAGGAAAACGACAAGACCTCCCATTTCAGCAATGAATATAAAAAGTAAAATATCATAAAATGTTATTGTGAAAATAGGCCTACAGGGTCTTATGTATAGGACTAAGCTGGGACAAGTACTTTACATTTTTCCAGATCAAACATAATCTTTAATGTCCATGTTTTTCTCACAATTTAATGTTGATCTACGTCAGAAATTTAAGTGAAACAAATTTTCAGTTTCTTTTCATCTTGTCCATGTGATACACATTGAAGCAAATTAAAAAAGAGATGGCAAATTGATTAGCACCGATTATTACAGCATATGTGAATTAATCCATGATTGTTTTCAATCAGGGTGCAATTATCCAAACAAGTCAATGTGACTGACGGCTCAAAACTTGATTGCTGCTTTGAGCTGGTAAGACCAGCAGTGCTTTACACTCGAATACTAAGAAACTTCTTGCCAGAAGAAAAACAACTTCCCATATTTTAATTCAAGGGGAAGTAATGACAATAAGTACCTGGGTACCTGCTTGTAATATGGCAGTGGGTACACGGGTACAAAAATGCAACCCGTCCCAGCTCTGTACGTTAGTTAAACCTTTCACTGGCTTCCAGTTGTGTTAAATTGTTTCCTCAACATCCTTACATTTTTCCTTCGTTTCTTTCAACGGGAGTAAGTTTCTTACTTGGAAGTTTTCTCAATCCTGTGCGACTATTTTAGACATTTGTTCGATATCTTGGATTTTGACAAACTGAAAATTTAAATCTTTGAACAAGTTACAGCATGCACAATTTCACAGCAAGTTACATGGTCACAGTCACATGAAGTTTGGACCCCCCCGTAAATCATTTGTATAAAACAACCCTGGAAGGACTATCAGTTATAACATATATTTTGCTTAATAGTCAGTCCGGTGTGTTTTATTAGAATGACTTTTGGGGGGTCCTAACTTAATGACTTTTTTTGTGACAGTGTGTTTGGTCACATAAATAAACTATGAAACATATAGACTTTAATGGTGCAAGTGGCATTCTTAGCTACTATTAGCCTAAATCATTTGGCTCTCCTAGTTGACCAGACATTTCCATAGAAAACTGTTGTCAAACCTTCAAACTGTAGAAGAAAGTGCCCATCTAAAAAACTATCTAGCAAGCTTAATGTTTTTTTAATTAGACTATGCCGTGTCTAGTCTAATTCATCTGACTCACTGATTTAAGTCGCTTTATGAGTCTGATATTTTGCAGTTGTCATATCATCTAAAATCTTACTGAACCAATCAGATCTGTATTAATTTTGTCCTTTTGTTTTAAACTTGGTCTTCCTGATAAGCTCACATGCTAGTTACTTCTTTACGTTATGTTTTTATCCACATAAAATCATTAAATTTTTTATTCTTTTATTCTAAGGTGTTAATGGGAGGCTATCATCTTCCAAAAGGTTAAAATGACCTATCATTTTTAAAGGTAAAGATGCTTGGAGATGAGATATCTGTTGTTTTTTTTAAAAATAATTTGTTTTATCAGTACCAGTATGTTGCAAAGCGGAGACATTAAATACATGTTACACAGGAAGTGGAAATCCATTTATAGTTTCATCCTCATTTTTATTTTTCCTTTGTACTGAATATTTATTCATGTGTATTTTCAGTACATTTTCACAATCACGTATAAAACAGAAGGACAGAGGAACTATGAACTGCGCACTGATACAGAATCTGAATGCAATGCCTGGATTGATGCTATTCGTAGAGCAAGGTAGGCTAATTGTATGATGTATACAGTAAGATGTGGCTGGCAGATTTTTGTTGCTTAATCTATCTTTGTTTAGAGGCGATGTGATTGAAGAGAGCAAAGAAAGGTGTTTACCTCAGGATCAGAGGGTCCAGGGTTCGATCCCCATCAGTGCCATGGTGGTTTAGTCCTTTAGCCAGACACAGATATTTTCACATTGCCTCTCTCTCTTCAAGATTGATGTCATGTGAAATGAGTCCCAAGAGCAATTAATCAAAGTTGTAAGAACTTCTTTCACAATCGAGAATAAATAAATTAGTATAAATTAAAGAAAGGTTAAGAGATATGTTTATGTATAAAGGAAGGTACCGGTAGGTTAATTGTAAAGCTTGGTTAAAATATCTTTGTATTTTCTGTCTATTTAGCTCCATCACTTTCAACTAATGCATTAAGTGTCACTTTTAATAAGAAGAAAGTGTTTCTCCCCAAATCTATCAATACAAAATCAATCATATTTCCAAGAAAATAAAAAACTTTAAAGAAAACAGTCAAGTATTATTTACCACCAGTTACAATAAAATCACCCAAACTGACTTTTGACATGCAACTACAATTTTGAAGTAAGAATTGCTTAAAACCACCGAATTATAGTAACATTCAGTTTTGGAAGATAAAATTTACTTGCAGTTAAAATAAAGTTACATTTATTTGCAGTTACAATAAGGTTACATTTACTTGCAGAGCTACAATAAAGTTACATTTACCTGCAGTTACAATAAAGTTACATTTACTGGCAATTACAATGAAGTTACATTTACTTGCAGCTATAATAAAGTTACATTTACTTGCAGCTACAATAAAGTTACATTTACTTGCAGTTACAATAAAGTTACATTTACTTGCAGTTACAATAAGGTTACATTTACTTGCAGCTGCAATAAAGTTACATTTACCTGCAGTTACAATAAAGTTACATTTACTTGCAGCTACAATAAAGTTATATTTACTTGCAGCTATAATAAAGTTACATTTACTTGCAGCTACAAAAAAGTTACATTTACTTGCAGGTACAATAAAGTTACATTTACTAGCAGCTAAAATAAAGTTACATTTACTTGCAGCTACAATTAAGTTCCATTTACTTGCAGCAACAATAAAGTTATATTTACTTGCAGTTACAATAAAGTTATATTTACTTGCAGTTACAATAAAGTTATATTTACTTGCAGCTACAGTAAAGTACTTGAACAGAAAGAGGAGCTGGAGCAAAAACATCTTCATGTTATCCAGATCTTGGAGAGTGAGAGACAGGCCAAGTGGCATTATGTTCAACAAACAGAGGAACTGGCAACTGAGGTTAAAAAACTGAAAGCTGAGGTACGGGAATGTTGAACATGTCAGTTACAATTGAGAACGTTTGTTACAGCTTCCTACATGTATATAGGCCCAAAATTTTCTGTTTCATAGAATTTTTTTCAAACGTGGCAGTTTTACACAGAATCAAGTTTGAAGTAGAAATCTGAAATAAAAAGAATAGGTCACCAGCCTTGATCATGAATTATCTGCCCTTGAAAATCAGAAAATATGACAAAATGCTGTGTTCAAGAGCAGAAAAGTCAATCAAGGCCCGTAACCTATGATTTTATTGTCAGATTTCGTTCGAACTTGATTCTCAGTTACAATGCCCAAGTTTGAAGCAAACATTTTTAATATGTACTAAGTGACTTAGAATAGAGTTCTTGTTATTCAAACTAGCATATGAAATATTTTAACAAAAATGTCAAAAGTTGAAGAAGTATAGACAAGTTAAGCTCGAGATGTTCTGGGTCTTACTGTAATTTTAACGATTTCAATTTTTGTTTAAGTGTCACCTTAAGGCAGACTTTTAACTGAAAGAAATAATTAGAAAACCTGTTAATTAAATCTATTTGTTTCAGCTGCAGAAATTTAAAAAGGACAGAGTTTCAAATCACAAAATGGAAGATGAAACAGATGAAATTAAGAAAATTAAGAAGGTATTTTTTTACTGTTTTTGAAACTTTTATTCTTTTAGATTATGCAAATATACCTACCTTTATATCTTTAAATCAGGAAATCTTTGCTATGTTTGTTATTTACGTTTGTGTATTTATATATTATTGAAGTAATTTAACAGTGAGTGAAAATAAAGCGTTTAAATCGTCAGTTCTGCCATTTGAGAACTGGTGTGATAATGTAAGTTTTTATGAGTTTATACCAGAAAAGCAAATATTTTTCTGATTTGTATTGTCTGACCAGGGCTTAATGTGGCAAATTGAAGCATTGTTTTGTTGCTAATAAGGTGCATATAGATTAATAACTATGCTTATTAAAATGATTACCTTATGTTTACTTGGATTTTGTTTTATAAGTTGATTCATTCCTCACAGAAGCAACGGCTCAATTTTCATGCATGGATATTCTTACATTGTTTGAAATAAAGGGGGAAATCTCAGCTTCAAGAATAGGATAAAAATAATATGGTTGCTGCCGGTAGTTTTTAAAAACTTCAAGTCTCTGTTCTTACCTGGTTAATCCTGTTGTACTAACATTTTTCACGATCTTTTTAATATTTCATTTCAAAACGTTAACTGTGATTGGAAAAACATATTGCATGATACCAGTTAATTGTAACTCCATGAACTAACAACAGTTTCCCCTCTATGTATAAGTACAGACAGCTCTTGACTTCTGAGTCCTTTTTACACCTTTATAACCTTTTGTAAGCAAAATTGCAGTTAATTTATATGCGCCTACAAGTGAATGCCAAAATGCACTCTATTTATGCTACATTTTGAAAGACATACATTGCATTGTTTCAATGGATGTTTTCAGCTGACCTTAACCAGGGAATGATTTTATAAGGAAAATCATGTGGCAAATGTCTTTTTCTTTGTCAATAGTTTTGACTGATATTATATATCATCTTGAACAAAGTTTTGTTAAGCTAGAACTTTTGCTTTTTGACATTTTTTTTCCTACCATAGCTAAAAACAGAACCACCTATTCATCCCAGCATAGCAATTTTGGTAATGAACAGGTTTTAATAAATATAAAAATTCCTAACAGCAATGGACTTCTTGCTGAATTTATTTTTATTTTTTTATAAACTCTGCACATTATACAGTATATGTTCACAAATGCATATTGTTGTGTATTAAACAACCATTCAATATTCCATAGCTTTCTAGAAACATTGATATTTCAGATGAATCATATTTGTTTATAGAGGTTTTAATTATCGAGAGTGTAGCTCAACGGTAGAAGAGATTCAATTTTTTTTTAAGTGGCATACGGAAATAATCCCAACAGAAATATAAAAGTCTCAAATGAAAATTGAAATTTCATTAGCATGATAAATGTTGCAAAATAATATGTTTCAGAAACAAAAATTCAGCAAGCAACGCAAATTCTGGCATAATAAGAAAAAAAAAACATTTTTTTTTTCAGTTATATTTATTTTTAGGATTTTCAGCACATGTAGTATGGGCTTTAAGAGTTAATTATAACAGAAATAGATTGGATTTTGGCAGTCAAGTCTTAGTATTTGCCTGCTGGTATGTGGACACGAAGTTTGAATCCTGCCCTGTCAAGTGCTCAGCTGAATTGTGATTGGTGAATGCATTGTGATCCATGGCTTTGTAGCATACCCTTGTCCTGCCATCATGTGACATTATGTACATCATTTTTGGCTGTGTATTATGTGCTGGTTGACTATACCATGTGATTTCAATGTGCAGATGAACTATGTGATTTTTGTGTGCAAATAAACCATGT
>JAUMHA010007345.1:0-21102 GCA_032359765.1 Saxidomus gigantea
ACGCTGGGCATGCGCAGTAACATACCGTGCAACACGATCGTGTCCGACACGCGTGCAACACGCCTTTTCACGCAAACCCGGGGAACCTACACACTGGCGCCACTGTGCAGTATTTAAACAAATACATGTTTGAACAATTATTTTCATCACATCATTTCTTTTTCTACAGATAACACCATTTCAGATGTAATGCCAGGATATACGTTTAAACAACACTGGAGCTTTTCAGGATTAACTTCCAGCAAAGATTGCATCCTTTGATAGTTACAGATAAACAGAAGGCAAATTGGTTCAAACAGGAAATGACATGTATGTGAAAATAACATGCCATTGAAATACTGTATACTCGTGTTTGAGCAACTAATTTTTTTTCCTTACATGATGTGCTCGAGTGTATGAAAATGAGTGGTCAATATAATATAACTTTTTGTGTTGAAAAAATATACACTAAAATAGTGTAAACGATATCTTGTTGGAGGTCATGAACGGATAGTCACACTAGAGAATGAATGTGAAAGGCCACATAAATAACAACAGATGACTTCAGCTGCACACCATGATAATCGTAGAGCACAAAGATGGAGAAAAAACATGAGAAATAACATTTTCAAAGGTTGATTGGCAACACAAAATACAGTGTGTAGCTCTGGCACATGTTACTGTATGTGAAATGTGTTTCATAACCTTAGCAACTAGGATATCAGTGCTGACATAGTAGAATGGAGCATTAATTTTTATACAACATCCTAAGTGATTATTATATGCAAATTATGGTAAAATATATATTATATGAATGTTAACATGATAACGAGACAAAGTGATCAAAGAAAGTGGAGATTGAATGAATGGATACACATGAAAGCAAAGAGGCTGATATTCATGCAAATATGTGCCATACTGCAAACTGTAGTGTAGAAATCAATATGAAACTTTTGTCGGTGTGCATTTTTAGGGATGCATCCTAAATTATAATATATATAAATTAAACAGCTGTAGAAATTGTGTTTAAACAATAGTACAAAGTGCACACAATCAGAATTGTAGTTTCTGAATGACAGGAACTTAATTTAGAAAACAAGTTTTACAGGCAAACATTTTTGTATAACATGGTGAAGCAAACAGAAAAATATGTTTTCAACATTTCTTGTTATCTCAATAATGGGGATGAAATTTGTTAAGGTCATCATAAGATTATTTAACTACTCGAAGTCCCGGGATCACATTGATAAACTGATAAAGAAAAATATATTTACTGATAGGATAATGACAGAATCATGTTTTATTCACTCTAAAACGATGTTGGCACATGTCTTTTTTCATGAAAAGTTGCCACTGATTAGCTCACCTGGCTCAAAGAGCTAGTAGGACATATTTATTGGTACAATAAGAGCTACTTGTAATTGTTATCCTTGGACTTTAAGCTAAATAGCTTCATTTGAAACAGTTCAATGAACAGACTACGACAGAAGTGTTCAATTCAGTTTGATTGCGTTATGTTCAAATCAGTCAAGTCCACACGATAATCGTCGGAATGAACATCAATGTTGTAAAACGGCAAACGTCTAGACGAAGAATAAAATGCATATGGCAAATTTTGTTCAGTAAATGAAGAATTGCTGTTCTTTTCAAATAAACATAGTCAATAGTTTTAAGTTCAGATATAATTCGTGGATCAAAATTATTCCAGTTACTGTTTAAATGTTCTGGATAATACTTACTTTGAGCTGTAATCAGAATGTTATGTTCTAAATCACTTCCGTTCTAAATTTTGACGGATCAACAATTTGTTTTAGAACAGTTGGTTTCTTACAAATGAAACAATATGCATGACTCGTTGTAACATTATCTTCAGACACACGGAATGTGGAATATGAATCTGAGATGTATTTTCAGTAGCATTGTTCCTTTGCTTTTCTGTATGTGCATTTGATAAAATACTCCGACGATAAAAAGGCCGGATACATTTCTTTTCGCAATAAAAATCAGACTGTGAATTCCAGAAGAAAGGTTTTCCCCAGCTCAGCGATTTCCTGCTAGTTAGTGGTCGCCGCTCATAAATTCGCTGCTTTCTCTGACAAATCACACTTTTTATCCGTGATATGCTGCAAAGATAGAAAATGAACACTTTGTGATAACTAATTGTAAAACAAATAGGCAGCAATAAACAATTAATTATATTCATCAAGTTATTAACAAACAGTAAACATGATAAAATTGATCATCATTCTGTTTGAACAGCTGCGTAAATGAAAAAAAAACGTAAAAAACATATGCTCAGAGCTGGGATCGAACTCTGAGCTGACGGGTGGCTATTACATACATATTGTTGTACTATTGTTCTTCGTACTATAGATAACTTGTATTTGGCAGGAAGTTGAATAAATGCTGACTTTTTTTCGCCACGATAAGCTCGATTTTGACCGAAAAAGAATTTTACAACCGCCTATGAAATGACAAATATAATGTACATGTATAACACTTTTTGAAATGAGAAATTTACGCTGGATGACACTTTCTGATTGTATTACACAGAACGAAACTAGTCAATTCAATACTCTTGCGTTTTCAGTTTTTCTTGTATTGGTCTTTAACTTTAGCACGAAAATATTCCCTGTTTATTTTAGGGTCAGTGGGTCAAAGGTCAAGGTGACAGTGGCCTCTGTCAGGTTTTTCTTGATAACGCTCTACAAGTCAGTTTTCATTCAACTTTACTCAAACTTGCTCAAAAGGGTCGATACAGCATGTAGATAATCCTATTGTCTTTAGGGTCAGTTGGTCACAGTGCCTTCCGTTACATTTTCCTTGATAACGCTCTACAGGTCACAGTTTTCTTTCAACTTTCATTGCTTAGAAGGTTCCCTGTAACATGTTCATGTAGATTATCCCTATCAATGATTGGGTTAGTGGGTCAAAAATTAAAGGTCACAGTGACCCGAAATTTGTAAAGAACATTTCCGCTGAGATCTATTTGACTAAGAGCATTCAAACTCCATAGGAGTCTTACTGAGTAGATGATCCATATCATTTTTGGGGTCAGTGTGTCACAGCGTCCCGAAATTTGAAAATATTTCCCAATCAATATATTGAGATCTACATCACTCACAGTATTCAAACGTTATAGGTTGATTTGTCTTACTCAGTAGATGAGCCCAACTGTTTTGGGGGGTCAGTGGGTCAAGGTCACTGTGAACTCTGTAAGCTTTTCCATGGTAACATTGCAAAATATTTTCACATAACTTACAATCCTGTCAGACAGACCAGTAGAGCGATATCGGCCCATTTGCGCCTCTGATTAAAAACTATAGATCATTAAACTTATTATTGTATTTGTTTCACAAAAAATAAGAAGAAACCTATTACATATTTGTACCTGTACACATTTGTCTCTTTGTTTGTATTGGTAAATAGATACTTTCCAGTCGTTACTAAACATTGTACTGTCATTGCAATTAATTTCGTCTCAGTGTTGTAACAATTCGTACGTATTGCAAGGTTATGCATGCATTATAGCACAATCTTTGTATAGCATATGATGCATTCTCTGTAGATTCTAATTAAAAATATTTTTTTCTGAAATGTGTATATCAGTCATTTCATGTTCATCCCTTGTAATTCAAGTTGATAACAATATATTCTGAGTAAAGAGACCACCTGTCTTAAAATACCATATTTTCAGTTTCCTATGTTTGGTCGCTTAAGACAGGTTAGAAAGTATTAAAAAAAATTATATGAAATTGTATATTCTGGCAAAAAAGTAGGCTGGTTTCAATCAAGCTAATATGGCACCGACTCTTTTTGATAGACATAGCTGAAAAATAAATTAGTTTTCATGCAAATTTCTTATAAAATTACACTCCAATGGCACGTTTCTAACATTTATTTAAAAGTCCCTTTTTTCATTATCATATTTGTGCACAGAAGTTCATGCGCATTATTTTAGAACTTCCTTAACCTTTTTGAAAATAGCTGCAACGACAATGCACAAAAACACTGCTATGAACATACCATGCCTGTCTACATCTTAACTGGGACGCACGGCCGTTCGTGTAAAAAGGTGAGAAAATATCAAAACAAAACTCAGCCTCCTGTATATTCTGGCTTGGTTTTATTTTAAAACATGTTGCCAGCCTGTCATCCCTCTATAAAGTTCTGAGGGTATATGGTAAACTTTAATAAATGTCTATTTTGTATGACCTCTGTCACGAATTGTACCAGGAGCATGGCATATATAATTCTCATTCCTACATAGGACAGACTACACCATAACCACTTCAATCCAGATTGGGGACTCCTGTATTTCTAGTGCTCGTGTACATTGTGTAAAAGTATACATTTTATTCACCACAACACTTTCAACGTTCTACTTTTGAACTTTTACAAACTTTGTTAAGAAAAAAAAAACGAAATGTAAATTAAGTAGTTATGTTCTTTAGAGCTATATGCACTGTCTGGTTAGTATCAGACCAAGCTGAACGGCGATGAAATGGACAATCCGAATAAGGTTACTATCTTAAATGCGTCTATAATAAAAACTTTCGTTTAGAGCAACATTATCCGTCTTCAATTTTGGTAGGGACATATCCGTTTTTCATTCCTTTACTTTTCACGTTATCAGTGTGTGCTAAATATCAATTCTACTTCATAAGTTGTTATATCTTTTTGGAATCAGCTGTTTTTGTCGTTTGATCAGAGTTTGCTTTGCAACATTGTTGTCTTTTTTTTATAAAATGACACGTACTACATCGGATTATAAATACCACTAATGGATTCATCTATCAGTTGGAAAATCCAAATAAATAAGTGAAATAGTGAAAATTATTTCGACGAAAACAGTACTTGACACTGAAAAAAAATCATAGCGACTTAGGACAGAAGAGGTGCTCCCTTAAATTTTGGGGAAAATATGGCATACTTACAATTCTCACTTTTAAGGAGAAATTGACAACTGAATATCTCTTTTTTTATCTTAGATGCTACTGGAATGTAGCCTCAGATCATGGGGTAGCGGGACGATCTTGCTCGTCAAAGGACCGCCAATCATTATTGTGCATGCTCCTTAAAATCCTTAAAGACACTAGACAGATCCCATGACATTAAGTCAACATCGAGACACTGCGAAAAAAAGTTTTGGTACTTCCATTGATGTTTAATAATGCTATCACAGGAACGTCAAATAAGTTACAGTGACACAGTAAAGTTATAAAGAAATAAAAACAAAAACACTTATCCAGAATTAATTAATTTAATTGCAAACGATTGAAAAAGCTGAAAAATGCTGATACCATTTTCTCTGTATTTTACTGTGTTAGTATTTGTATATGATGATAAATTAATGATTCATTGACGAATACTATGATGGCGGTTAACTGATTAAGCTATGTAAGAATATTGTATTATTTCAAATGTATAATGCTAGTCAACTCAATCAAAACAACAATATATATAGCACATCTTGGAATTTATGTATTACAAATGTATGCTTTTAAGATTTTAAGATAAAACTGTTTTTGGTTTACCATGTTTCAAAATGATGAAAATGAGCAGTATTGATGGATACAGTTTCAATCGAAGTATATATCTTTGATTAAATCAATCATCCGCATTTACTTTAGAAAAGCGTTTCATCCGCTTTGAAGATCAAAGATAAATACTACTCTCGGTTTATATCTGCCATTTCAAATCTCAAGTAGGCAAGTGATTACACACGAAGCGATGAAACAATTATATTGACATTGTCATATCACTGACGCTGTTACGTAGTATTGAAATTATTGTGAAGTGTCTTATCAAGAAAGGGCGCCCGTAGTAATGCAGGAAATACAGTTATATTTCGACGTACGTAAAAGTAATATTTCTCTCAATTTAGATTGCTATATTATACGTGTTCCATTCGGAAACATGTATACATTGATATACAGGCATTTTCATTTAATTCCAGGGGATGGCTTTTTAATGATGCAATTATTCAACTGACAGTTGTTATTTTTACAAAATTAGTTAACTGTTATGAAAAACTATTATGAAATAAATATCCTTTACGAAAAATAAGCAATTATAACGCCAGACATGTCATTGTCTTTGTAAAACTATTGCACTGTAAAATGTTGCTTCGGTTGCCTTTATGTTGAAAAGGGGTGTTTCAATGTGTTATATTGTGTTTTGATTGTTTTAGTCATCTTGGCGTATGCACGTGGAAAACGGTGATATGACTATAATACATATTTTGGCGTTTTTAGTTACTTTTGAACATTTTGCGAATGATCACACTTTACAAATGTAACTGACAAGCCTAGAAGAGGTGTCAAAGAGGAATAAAGTAATGTTAAATTTGATTGTTTAATGTACACCACTGCAAGAAAATCAATTGTTGCTGACAACAGTTAAAACATTGACAGGCTATGGAAAAACTTTGGTTATTTCGGCCAAGGACCCAACAGCGGAATGTAGTGATGTAAATGGTTCATACTGGATCACACCCTGGAGTCTCAGCGATTCTGTTTTTGCTAATGGTAGACATGGAGCCAAGAAATGAACCATGTATCTTTTCCACATTATCCTTTGTCACAGAGTTGGCATCAGAATACAAGTTAGATCCCATTATTGCATTTGACCAACCCATATGGTACAAAGCACGAATGATCATCGACACACAGCCTCCAAGCAGTCCGATGTTGCAGATTGTTTGTCGTATCGGAATACTACATATCCAGATGAGTTCTCTCGTAACCAGTGGAATAATTATGACTGATTCGGCACTCCAGGAGTTGTTATGTGTATGCAGAAAATGTAGGTCCACCTATGTTCATTGGAAAGGAAATTAGTAGAGCTATAAGAGGGCATTTACTAGCAGAGCGAGTATCATGTTCACTGAAAGCAATAACAGTTCTCCGTGTTGATAATCATGAAACTGAAAATCCGCCTTTCGAAGAACTAGATGTGAATGATGATGAAGGTCACCGTCGCACAGCTGATGTAGCGAATATTGAAGACATGGCCATATATTACAACAAGAGTGGTTCAATGAAAAACAGCCCAGCACCAAAAAATGAAAGAAAAAAAACACTCCCAGGGAAAACCCAGGTGAATCAGACAAGAATTGTGGGAATTATATCGTTGAAATCAACCAAAAACTGCAAGCAGCAATGAAATATTTTTATCGACTGTTAGTTGCAGAAGTAGATTTGGACTCTACAATAGATTTATCAAGAGTTTAGCAAGTTAAAGTTGCATTGGATAATGTGGTAACAAACATAAAAGGGAAAAAAACTAAGTATGTTTCCACAACAAGTTCTTTCAAATATTCCTCAGGGAATGATAAATATAACTGTTTTTCTATTTAAAACAACTCTTTTATTCAAATTTTTGAAATTATTGAAATTTGTCTGCACTTTTACAATTTACATTTCCTGGCGTTTTTTTTTGTTTTTTTGTCATTTCTAAGCTTGTCATAAAGATGGTCAACATGTAAATTGTAAAAGTGCGGACAAACAAAGTTATGGTTTGAATATCTGGAATTGCTAAACGTTTTGAAAAGATTCATGAAAAGGCGAGCGTACTAGTGACTGGCTGCCTAGTTTACAGTCCTTGTTAGAAATGCTCTTATTCTTTGCAGCGAATAGCCACAATGCAAATGCAAAATCTATCTACATTTATCTGAATAAGATGCTAGATTTACCAACCACGCTACCTCATGGTTACTTAGATTTCACGGAAAGCACGCACGTTGTTCAGCGATCTGACAGATCCTAGGCTGGGTTATCTATGGACCTGACCAAGGAACAGCTACTGGTGCGCAGTGTTAAAACAGTCAAGAATTTTAAAAGAGGAAGTTGATGGACACAACTCAGAGGGCACGGTGAATTTTGTCAAGACAAGGTTGTTTAGAAATCAAACACAAAATGCAGGAACTAACTGGTCAGAAATGAATGTCAAATGAACATCACTAAGAAAGCGCCAAGTCAAGGGAGAGTAGAGATAATAATGATGCTTAAACATGTTTGCATTTCTAACGGATATAAACCAATTTATGACAAAATAATCATAAAAAGGTATCTCTAGCGCGTCGTGGCAGGGGAGAAAGTAAATGTTGACAAAGCACATGAAGTGGGTAAGAAAAAGATAGACATGGAAAGAAAGAAAGTAGAAAAATTCAAGTTAAGCAAGAAAGCTCAGATTCTAAAGATTAATTGTAGCTGCTCAAGGAGCTGTGCCTGTAGATGACTTACATAATTTCTTCGCTTTTCACCTATCATCCAGCATCATTTAAAAGTGAACAAAAAGCCAAAAATTCAGTACTAGCACAGGACATACCAAATCAATTTTGAATGATGACTGAAGATTTTACCCATTTGATTCAAAATTTGTATTTGATAGGGGTTGACCCATCCAAAAGATCAAGCGGCCAAGAGGCAGAACCTACAATATGCAATGTTTGTGAAATAAATAACAAATAACTACCCAAACAGTCATGTTGCATTTGATGACTGCAAAGCTAGACCGACTAACCAGCGATGGATAACATGTACAAAAGACGAACCGGGGACGGTTTGTGCAGAGGTCAGAGTACAGGAATACCTAATTATGAACTCTATAAAACAGAACTTCCTGCTAAATACAGCACATAAGCAGACCTTCATGGACATGCTTGCAGTGAAACTGGATGATGCAGGAATATATGTCAAAAATACGGAGGTGGATGCAAATTGTGATAAAGTCATGAAAACTATGAACTATTCCAAGTCAATAAACACTGTGGTTGTTGGTTAAGACACTGATTTGTTAGTGTTACTGTGCTATTACGTTGAAGATCATGGTTTTACAGTAAGAAGTAGAAATAAACAACATTTAGGATGTTAAAGGGCGCCAAGGTGTTGATGTGTGTATAAATCATTTGCTCATCTAAGCGATACGTATGTGTGATGCTGTATCTTAACGAAGTGAAGTAGGCAAAAGTGCTAAAATTGTTAAATAAGTCTATGAAATTGAAGTAATTTGACAAACTTCCGCGTGTAGTATCAAAAGAAGAAATTGTACAATATGGTGAACGTACAATGATTATCCTCTATACTGACAGGCAAATGCACATAATAAGTAAGGGTTTTCATCGAGAAAACGACAGTTAACTCTCTATTAATTGATCCAAAAACATTACTACCGACTTTAAATGCAAAGAAATATCATTCACTTTGAACATACTATCACATCTTGCAGTTTGGATGAAGGTTTGGATGAAGATATCTGTGACTATGGTTAGGTGCTCTCAAATCATGTTATTGTACCAAACTAACAAACATAACTCCAGCTCCAGCAAACATCCTTCAAGTAAAAAGATTTTCAAATAAAACAGGATGTAGAATTATGTCGTGTAAAGAAACTAGGTCTCAATTGTACAACAGTAGGCCGCAACTGCAAATGAGCTTGTTACAATCAACCACAAATGTACAATTTCGAGTAGATCTTATGTGTTAAATACTGTTTTTAAACATCAGATAATTATGAAGTGTGTTATATGAATTTTTAGTAGCAGTTACTTTTAATGTAAGTATCATAAAAAACATAGTTTATTCATATAGTTGCCTGTGAAATAACAAGGTTATATCAAATATATACATGTAGTAATTTATGACTTAAAATGTGGTCATTGGTTGGGTGTCCTCCAATTTATACCATTTGACCTGTAAGTGTGATATTGACCCTGAATCTAAGGACCTAAGTTGCAACGGGAACTCAAGTACTCAAATAGTCGATAGAACGACCGAGTACTCGATAAGCACAAGGTATTTGAGTACTCGCATCATACATAAAGTCATACATTATCGATAATTGATTCCTCTAATTAGCAGCCTTAACTTGCTATTATTCTAGTTGTTTTGAAAACACGCCAGGTGTTGCGCGAAAATTATGGTTTAATTCGCTAGGTAGGCCCCTATATGCAATATACGATTTGACAGTTTGACATGCAGATATTATTATGATTCTATGCCGCTTATTATCTTAAATAAGAGGGTCATGATGGCCCTCTATCGCTCACCTGACTACCTTGGCAATAACACAAGGGGACATGATTCTGAAATAGTTAGTAGAGGTCTACAACACAATGCTAAGTAATATTCCAAATATCTCTTATCTGCCTGTCGGCCTTGTGGTTGTTCAAAGTTTTCCCTGTATAAGCATATATTAAATCAATTGACCTCCCCCACTCCCGGGGAGAAAAATATTGCCGATATCAATATCTTTATTTTAGTGTTCTTTTTGCAAGGTATTCTGTTCCTACGAACTTCCTCAGTTTATAAAACAGTCTTTCGGGGGTATTTATCTATTTATCACATTTAGTGATAGTTCTAGTTTAAATGGGAAGTAAAATAATAACCTAGATTTGATGGGGGTGCCCCCCAAAAATTTAAATTTGATAGGTGGTACACTACATATTGATAATCGTTTCCCCCACCCCAAACTTAATGTTTAGTCATGCTGAATAGATGTATTTTATATTACTCATCTCAGTTTTTTGTCGAGCCGCTTGCCAAAGCTCAATATATTTGTCCAAATGGCGGCTCGGTGTGTGTGAGTCCGTCCGAGTTTAGTGTGTCCGGGCTGTAACTTATCCATGGATCTTAGTCGATTCTTAAATAACTTGGCACAAATGTTCACCATTATGAGACGGAATGTCATGCGCAAGTACCAGGTCCCTAGGTCTGAGGTAAAGGTCACACTTAGAGGTTAAAGGTTAAATTCAAAAAAGACTTTAAAAAAAGAATTTTAAAAAAATCTCAAACAACCTATCCCCCTTACCAATAATCTGATTTTAAAATAATTTCACACAAATTATCCTTATGTCACCCTCTATCAAGGTTGTTCAAATTACTTTGATTCGTCAAAAACATGGCCGCCAGGGTCGTGGTCACTTTTCACTATATGTATATAGTGGAAAAATTATCTTGTGTCAAACGGCTGGTCCGATTTTAAAATAATTTAACACAAATGGTCCTTGTATGAACCTCTACCAAGAATGTTCTTTTTTTTTCGTCAAAAAACATAGCAACCAGAGTGCGTGGTCACTTTTCCGTATATGTATATAGTGTAAACTATAAAAGTCTTCTTGTCTGAAACTTCAAGGTCTAGGCTTTTGTTGTTTGTTATGTTGCATTGCCTAGTACTCCTCTATCAAGATTGTTCAAATTATGCCCCTTTGGTTAAAAGAGGCCCCGTCCTGTGGGTCCCAAATTTACATATACTTATATAGACAATCTTCAAGCGACATCTCTTAAACCGACGGTCTGATTTTTAAATAATTTAACACAAATGGTCCTTTTGTCACCCTCTACCAAGATTATGTTAATTATTTTGATTTTGTCAAAAACATGGCCACAAGAGGGCGTGGTCACTTTTCCCTATATATATATATATATAATAGTGGAAACTTAAAGAATGTTCTTGTATGAAAATGTTAGTCCGATTTTAGACACAAATGGTCCTTGTGTGACCCTTTATTCGTTTTCTTACTTTACACAGGTGAGCACTTTGGGGTCAATGATCCCCTTGTTTCCTTTTTGTGGCTTATATTTTGTTCTTTTTAGTCACATAAACCAAAAAAAGTAACATAACCCCTTAAGGAATGAATGGCATCAAAGAGAATTAACACTTACTTTTTCTTCTCATCCCATACGCACCTAAACTCAACAGGTTAGCTCGGACGTAACAAGTAACTTGATATGACTCAGTTAATACTAGGTGGATTGCAACGGCAATTGGCGTGCATCATTCCATCATCCATATATACATTCCCATAAAGTTTCATTTAAAACTGAGTAACCAGTATCTAATTATGTCTCTGACGGACGGACAAGGCCACTTCGAAAGGCGGGGGATAACAACTTTGAACGAGTGTTGTATACGCGTTGTTATTGCCTTATTTAGATTGACGTCATATACAGCAGAATATATGAGCAGACTACGAACTTTTCATGAAAGGCCCAGTGCCATATAGCTTGTGACCATTATACACTTTACACAAAGTTCAGTTTAAATGATTCAATGTCAATCATAAATGAGCTTTGTTTTTACAGAATTATTGTATTTCTTGTGTAATGTACAGATATGTGAAGTGATGTACACGTTTTATATAGACATTTAATTTTTCCAATGACATTGAAAAAAATACGAAGGGTCTAAGTAAGTGCGAAATGACATTAATAGAAAAGAATGAAATATGTCAACACTGTTTTAGGCCTTAACAATCCATTGGGAATAAATTTCAAATTTTGTACAATATGGCACTGAGACTTTTACCAACGATTAGATCTATGACCTATTTCCAGATCATCTAAAATTGATAAGTATTTTCCTATTTTGCAGGTGTTGTTCCCACAGATGGTGTTTTTACATACAGCAGACCATCCAAGAATTATGAATCGATAATGTTCTTGATCAAACATTACTTTGACATCGGATACAAATACAAAGAATTTCTTGTCGCTCTTTTAGTTGTCCATGGAATAAAAGTAACTTTAAGACACCTTAAGCGATTAATTAAATCAATCAGTTTACACCGAGTAAATGTGGAGTCAGCAACAGATAACACAATTAGAGCTATACTACTTGAATTGTCTGGTAGTGGAAAATGTATTGGGTATAAAACAATGAATGTGGAAACGACTTAAACTCGTGTATGGACTGAACGTGCGCCGATTAGAAGTGCTCCGATTGATATGGATTGCTGATCCAGCTGGAATGGAAATGAAAAAAGGAGGAGATTATTACATAGAAAATACTCTTGCCCCGGACCAGATCATGTGTGGCACATCGGCGGGTATGATAAAATTAAGCCATTTGGTTTTGCTATCCATGGTGCTATATATTAGATGGATATAGCAGGCGAATTATATGGCTTGAAGTTGAAAGAAGTAATAACGATCCAAAGCTTATCGCTATATACTTTTTAAAGACTGTTAAGAGTTTAGGAAACATAGTGCCGACTTTAATACGAAGCGACAGAGGCACGGAAAATGTTACTGTGCGCCAGTTACAAATATTTTGCAGGCAGGATCACGACGATCATCACTCGGCAAGACAAAGTTTCCTCATTGGTAAAACACTTCTAATCAAAGGATCGAATGTTTGTGGTCGATGTTAAGAAGACAGTGCCTAGATTTCTGGATCAATATGTTTAAAGACATGCGAGATAGTTGTATATATAATGACGGTGATATTTTCCATCGCCAGTGCTTAATTGATTGTTTCTTGCCAATAATTAAACTTAACCTACAGAGTTTCTTTTACGAATGGAATTTGCATGCTATATCACAAGGTAGTCGCAGAGATGGACCTAGCGGAAAACCGGAAGTGCTGTTCACCACGCCTGAGTTGTACGATACATACAGTTATCACTACAATGTAGAAGATACAGATGTAGACTTATGCATGGGAATGTATACTCGACCAGCGACCACATCAGGTTGTCTGCCCGAATTTCTTTCTTTGTTTGATATGATCAGCGAAAACTCTATGTCAGAACTTAAGGACGTTGAGGACGCCTTTAATCTTTATGTTGAAATAATCTCATTCATTCAGCAACTGCAAAATTGAAATAAAATATATTGCCAGACATTCAATACCTAACAAAACAAATGATTTATTTTACATAATTATAGTCCCTGTGAACAAAACAGGAACAAGAACTTAATGTATGAAACTGTTTTTAATATATAAGACCCACAAATGATTAATTTATAGGGTATAGAAGGCTGAATGTTTAACAAACTTGCACCAATATCATTGTTCGCTTTATGAAGCAAACATTCAAAGAAATGGAATGTAAACTTAATTGCAGACAATAAAAAGTATACATTCAAAAGCCCAGTTGACTAAATAAAGATCCTGCGTGAAAAAATATGTGATATAAAACTGTATACATTTAACTCCGACCTTTTTCTTACGGCATTGGAATGTTTCAAAATTTAATCCAGATTGCATCTGATTTTGATAGTTCGTTTCTTTATCAGTCTCTGGATGATGGTGTACATATTTCTACTCTGTTGCAAAATATCGTCTCGGACTTCCTTCTTTCAGTAAAAAATAGGACTTACTACATGCCTCACCCTTTGCTGTCGTTTGTTCTTTTTTGCGGCTTGTTTACACCCCTCGTAATTTGTGTCAAGAAACAGTGAAAAAGTCCATAGGGCAGCATAAAGTTGAAATTCAGTTGATAGATGACAGTTGACAATTATCAACTGACTTCTGGTGACAACTGTCAACTGACTTCTGGTTTACAATTGTCAACTGATTTTTTGTTGACTGTTGACTATTGGAATGGTCAATTGTTTTCTGTTCGTCAGTTGACAATTTTAATGTTCAACTGATGACTGGTCGTCCGTTGAACTATCAACTCGCAATTCAATATTCAAGCCACTTTTTGAATTGTCAACTGGTTGACAATTGTCAATTCGAATGTTTAACTGATTTCTAGTCATCAGTTGAACCACAGCTACTCAATGTCAGAATGTCTGTCAAATCATTGTAGAATATAATAAATGCCTAAACGTAGGTCCACATGTTACCCTATTGTGGTGTCTAGCTCATGTTGTGATTTCCGGGCAATCATGACAGCGAAGTCTGGACTGTCAAACGACGTAATAAACGGAAGTATTCGGCTCTCTCTCACTGAGGTACACTCCGTAATTAGGGCCAAATCATTAGAGAAATGGCGGGAGAGTTTGTTAGTTTGTCTGAAATATCTTTTAAAGCACTGTTCACGGCTCCTCCGTGGGGCTCAGTCGCCCCGTACCTTATTCGGAGCACTTTCGTATAGAACGTGCCATCGCACGGCTGAGACTGAGAGCAAATCTTCTCCTCGCTAGTCAAGGTACATAGTTACATCTGTGGCGGGTTGAAACCTGCACCCAATGTAGTGTCGGATTTGATACAAAACATTTTCTGTTTAATTGCCCTGCTTTTGACGCGGATAGCGGTATGTTCTTGAGACTGTTTGGAAACGCAGGTATACCATTCAGCCTCGAGAACATTTTCTTTCCGAAGAAAATATCAGTCCGGGAGATCTTTGTGACCATCTCCGCTACATCACCGACGCGTCACTTAATATGAAATTTTATTTCTTAAAATTTTAGAAGGACATTTTACACAGTTTTTCTAATCTTTCCAGTATAAATTAATATACATTTTATTTGCAGAATACAAAGTGGACGGCATGAATCTTAGTACTTGTTTAAAGTAGGCGTATTATAGCCCGGAGTTACTACGCTTTGCAAAATTGATTAGAGTTTGGAAATTTCCGATCAGTCAACACTCTGGGCTGACTAACTCAAACATACGATATCGTAAGCTTTACGAGATTACTTACGGTGATAGATAAGGTGATGCTAAGGTGGAGACGTTTCACTAGTGATGCAGGATAAATCCGTGTGACTGCCTTAAAAAGTCGCCCCGCACTTTGTCTCGGTGATGTTAATATTTTCTTCCGTTCCTTCGTAATCATTAATATGTCACATTTAGCTTTGAAAATTGAATATCAACAGATTATATCAAACCGAGTCTGCAATTTTCACTGTTTGTCCTTGTTTGCCCTTGTCTACGGAGCTTCCGAGGGAAGAAAATGTCTATTTAGCCAGATTTTAGATTGACTACTCAATTGAAGAGCAGGTGGCTGTTTAATACAGATCACAGCTTTTAAAGCAAGTTGTAGCTAACTCCTTCTGAGTGTTTATGTTGGAATGCGCACTAGTATATTGATGAAATAGAATCAAAACCCTGATGTTACAAGTTACGAAGGGTTAGGCAGAAGTGTCCATTTTATAAGGAGCTAAATCCGGTTCTCACTGCCTTTGCAGATAGATCGAAAGCTATTTGCACTAGGTGTCATTTGCGGATGCGACATTCTAAAAACAGGCAAGTACAATTGTCATGCTATTTTCAATGTGTGCAGTAATACTTCTCTGGTAGTGTACGTCAGAAACTTGTTGCAGTCCAAAATCAGATGCACGATGTAGGCAGTTTATTTTACATCGATTCTGAAGCAAGTTCTTATATTAATCACGCTCAATGGCTGCTCACTGGGTTTCCTACCAGTACTGCCGCCTATTTAGGGAAAGGAAAGTCAGTTGCAGAAATTAAACTTTGGCCGGGTTCGAACCCACGACCTCTGGATCCGGAGTTCGGCGCTTTACCCCCGGACCAAGATGCCTCTCCTGACAAATGCGAGAACGCGGCTGATTCCACGTGATTATATAAAAAAACACATTTTTTTAAAAAGTTAGGTCTGTTTTTTCCTGTGCGTTTTAACATGATATGCTTTAATAATTATTTTTGTCAACATCCCCATAAGACCGTGGGAAATGGGGTAATACAAAACTTTGTGGGGTTGTAATAAGTGAATTTTGAAATTTGGCAGTTTTTTTTTTCATTTCTAAGACACTTTATTCTATATCTTGATTTTAACTTTTAGTAAATTATTATTTAAAGTATAATGTTGCATATGCCCAAAATGAGTTTTGTAATTCTTTACTCTAATACCTGACCCCGCCTTGCCAATTTTGTATCACTCCATTTTCCCACGGTGTGTTAAGTTTGATTTGAGTGACAGAAGCACAAATGCAATGTGACTGTGTTTCATCATTATAAATTGTATGTGTTTGTATAATGTTGTGAATATGAGTGTTGATTAGACACAAAAATAGAATAAAACTTTAAAGGCACCTGCATGCACTAAATTTTCTCTAGAACATGGGAGGAGTACATACATGTATACTACTTCCAGACAAACTCAGCTGAACACAGCATGCACTATATAGTAAACTGTTGCAGGTGTTAGATGGTGTAAAGTAACCCCATACTTCAATTTAATACATAAAGTTGTGAAAACAAATACTGCTTGAGCTGAAAAAGATTGTGATACAACTGACATAATATTAATTATGCTCGATAATAGCTTCCTGGGTTTCTTACCAATACTCGCCACTATTTAGGTATTGGATACAGAGTGGAAAATCACACCCAAGGTGATTTTACCCCCACCACTCTGGATTCCACTGCTCTATGCCTGGACCATGACACGTCCCTAAAGCTAACACCAGTGCTGAGGGGTGTAAGCTGTGATGCACTGTTTCATTTCCAATCAGTCATGGACTGACTTGATATAACCAAGTCTGCTATTTTCATTCTTTTGCTTTTATCATTGCTACAGCTTTCAGAATGCGTCATATAATGGGGCACCCGTTTTACTTTTTAAAATCCAAAAGATTAATCACTTCAATAGTTGCTATTACTAGTTTGAATAGGTGATGTATGATATCACATTCTTGAATTGGTGATATTACCTGTTACAAATGTATATACATTGACGGGGTAATAATGTACAGGCAGGAGTTATGTGCGTAGTAATTAAACCACAAGTGCGTAGCGCATGCATCGAACGACTGCCTGTACATTAATATGCCGACAATGTAATAGTAACTGGCTTATTATAGAAGACTTTTAACGTTTTCCCTATGTAAGTCTTTGACCCATGGAACCCATCTGGAACCCACGATGAAATATGGCTGGTTCAAGAAAGGAACCAAGACCTTATGGCGATACAACTTGTATGCAAGTTTAGTTAAAATCAAATCATAAATGAAACCATCACTATGCAGACAAGACCAAAAAAGACAATTTAGCCCTTTAAGGGGCCATAACTCTTGAACCCATGATGGGATATTGCTGGTTCACCAAATGGACCAAGATCTTATGGTGGTATAAGTTGTGCGCAAGTTTGGTTAAAATAAAATAAAAAATGAAACTGCTATCGTTCAGACAAGAAATTGACGACGGACGACTGATGACGGACATAAAGCGGTCACAATAGCTCACCCTGAGCCCTTTGGCTCAGGTGAGCTAAAAGTTGTTCATCATAGCTGTCGCTTCAGAAAGAATAAAGTAGGTCAATAGGTGGATGGCTTCCTCACATGAAGAATTCAACTTGAATTTAAAGTGATCTATAGTAGGTACATATATAATATATACATATATACAAAAAAAATATATAAAATAATTAGGTACACCAATCCGTTCATTTCAAATCGCATTTCTCACTGTATTAAGATTAAGAGAAAAACGTCTTAGTCTGCTACAAATCTTCCGCTTCTGCGCCCCTTTAGAACCAAAATACTTTTCCTTGATGGTCTTCATATCTTCTTCTATCTTTGCCACTGAAAGGAATTGAAGTCCTTAAAAAACTGTTTTTGTTTATTTGGGGTTTTACACCGCTTTCAACAATATTTCAGTCATATCACAGCGGTCAGTTGATGCATCTTTCCTGGGCAAGCTTAGACCATCTAAGCAGTTTACCAGTACCGAATGCTAAAGCATGCAAGTAACTGACAACTTGCCTTACAGGGAAATAATTGCGGCTTATCTCACGCTTTACAACACAAACCATGGGATCGACACCACCCTCCTGCTGGAATCTAGAGTTTGAAAGATTCCAATTGTTTAAGCCCGTTTAGTTGCCTTTTACGATCGTAAACCAGATATGTTTTGACAAATCTCTGGAAACACGCAAGGCTGCATGGTGGTTGCAATTATGTTCCCTTTGCCATGAAAGGGAGTCCCTCAATCACAAGGAGTACTTAGAAAACTGTACAAAATTACTTCGTAAATAGCAGTACAAAAGGAATGGTGCATGATGAAATATGAACGTACTTGCTGCTGAAGTCTGGATGATTACAGAAAAGTGGTCTTGATTTTTGCAAACGAACAGTAATAAAAATATTACAATATCCGCTTGTTATAGCAACAACAAAGGGAAACTAGAGTGCTGTGATGGCACGCTATCGCAAATCCACACACTTCCTCATTTGTTACACCATCCCCTCAAACTTTATATGAAACGCTTCATTTTTGATTTGCAAATGTCCCCTAACTCTCACTGGCAGACCATGACAAAGGCGTTATAATCCGTCATACACATCTCATTAATAAGTGCATGTGCAAAGTTTGCCATAAAATCTTTAATAAAAGTGACATAAATAAGATTTTGATAAAATTTGACCTTTCGACCTCCCTAGGGCACAAAACTGACCCATGGGCCAACAGTGTACTTGTATGATATTCTATTCAGCATCCCCTTCAATTTGATAAAGCACATGACTGTGTGTTCTGAAAAACATAATTTGTGATGCCAAGTCCCGTCACTCCGAGTCACAACCAAAATCCTATTCAATATGTTGCTCAAGTATCATCACTGAGTATAATAATGTGTGCACAATATGGCATAATATCTTTAAAGTTGACCTTGTAATTGAATTTAATGATATTTGACCTTTTGACTCCCCACCCCAATCTGACCCAGGGGCACAATTTTACTTGTATGGTATTCTACCCATCATCCCCTTCAATTTGATATGGGACATGACTATGTTCTGAGAAAACTTACTTTATGAACCCCCAACGCCCCTAAGTTGGGCCCCCAGATATATGCTTATGCATATGCTGTTTGAAGTATTTCCTTCCTGCCATGTGTCAAACTATGAGTACCTAAACTCAGCTGAACTCTGCTGTGAGAAAGTTTACATTGCTAAACAAATCTAGTTGGCTGCCAGAAAGGTCACAACCTCTGTACAACTGTCAATCAAGTAATTTTCAAATTTGAATTTTTTCAAACTGATTTCAAAAAGGTTTTTGGATTAACACATTTCTAAGTATCAGAATGAAACAAAAATTTTAGAGATTGTTGCTTGTGGTCTAAAGAAGTAATGTGCCAAATTTCAGTAAAAACTATAAAGTGTGTCTTTATAAACTTCAAATTTTATCTTTTTTATTTCTCTCTGTTTCTGCTAGCAGACAGCTCATAGAGTTCATCACAAGTGGCCATTTTTCTTGCTGGCTGGCTTTTATACTTTATCTTTCCGGCCTTTAAGAAGTCGAACTAAAAGTTGTGAGATTATAAAATGTCTCCTTTAAATCTTCTTCATCTTGTACCATATTTATCTGATTTAACATTTACTACGAGTAGATTTATTATTGTGGACATTGAGCAGTGCAGCAACTACAGCAGATTCAAGGTCATCAGTTTCAAAGTTGCACCCAGGAATGGGACATTTAACAATAGGCATCTTTCCTGAAACAAAAGTAAATATGAATGCAGATTCATTAAACAAACACCGTAGACCCTTCTAAATAAGCACTTAACACCTTAAAAAGACTATGCAAGTATGATTCTGTGATGATACTCAATCTTTGGCTAGAATGGACACAACTGTCTGTTCTTAATCGTTTAAATTATCCGTGTCAAATGACATTGCAGTATTTTTTAAATTGTCTCTACATTTATTTTGGTAAATGCATGCATTCACACGGCACAAGTTAAATTTCGATAATAACAACAAATCGATCACATTTACTAGATGTGAATTTGTTAGTTGTGCGCATGCTTCAAGGCTTTACAGGAGATGGAGTGTCCGTGTTGTCCAAGCACGCGTGCATGTCACCGGTGCTTTTGTCAAGCCAAAGGAATGTTCGAGTAAGTTTTGGGCACATAGCTAATTAGGATTAATCGAACATAATGTATTGGCGCTTAGGGCCTACTGTCAAAGTTAGCTTAAATATATGCGCACTGCAAACTGATTATATTTTGTGCGGTACCACAAAAATTTCACAGCGAATTATAGTTTTCCAAATTGTTAAATATAAGTCTCTTAAGAAAGAGCTAAGCATTTTTAAATCGATTAGACTTACAGTTGTTTTTACATTGCTTAAACTTCAAAAAGCTTCTTACATAAAAATATTCCAACAGTAAAACATTAACATTTCAATAAACCTGAGATGTGACATGTTATGCAGACCTAAAACATCGACACAGTAATTAGTTAAGTCTACATTTACTTTGTGTAACGTTGAAATTTATGTTGACATGAAGAAGTGAGCATACAACTCGAAAACAACTTATACAGTACCACCTGCGTTTCACTTCCGGGAAAATAACCGTTTTTCGTTCGTTTACCATGTGGTAAACGTTTAACCGTGTAACCGTTAAACAAGAATTCCCTTCTGCGCATGCGTACCGTGAAACGTGAATTTACATTTGCGCATGCGCCGCGTGAAACGAGAAAACGA
>JAUMHA010007456.1:0-21091 GCA_032359765.1 Saxidomus gigantea
TAGTTTATGTTCCAGCCACAATCTTGTACTGTTACTTGCATTTCATTCAAATTTCATATTATTTTAGAGTATCAAGACAACATGTGCGTTGCATAAAACAGTGTCTAACTGAAAATATACGCTCTCTTTGTGATAAAAATAACATAGCTAGTGTTAGTGTCTGAGCCATAGCTTTCTCACTGCTCATAATCTGACGTAATTATGAAGGACCCGTAACGTCCTATTGAGATTTTTCATATCTGACATGAATATTAGGCTTGTTGAGGACCGAAACATTCTGAGATATATATTTGCTGCGTATTTTAAATGACTTGCTTTATTGTTAAACTCCGCCATTCTTCGACTCTGAACATCCAAGAAAATCAACCTGTCAAAGTGAAGTAAGTTTTTTTTATTATTGCTGCTGGTGTTTAACACTCTTGTCATTTATGTAGAGCCGAGTAGGGTACATGTACATCAACAACGATACAAGAAATGACAAGTGTTCTTGGTTTCTATAACTACTGTTCGATTGCCGTGTGCTATAACGATTAATCCAGGTAACCCGGCAAATATTCGAACCAGTCTACCGCAGCGTCTATTCTTATCTTGCTTTAATTTTATTTTTTACTTGACAATTACGAATGAGTTCGCTTTATTAAAATGTGATCCAAGATGCATTCATGCAAACTGCGTAAGAACCGAGTTACTGAGGGATGCTTCCGGTAAAGTTTGCGCCATATCAAATAGTTTCTTTGGTAAGCGCCAACTCACAGTTGGGAACATATTTAAGTATCCTTGTAAAACGATGATCAGGAATAAAACGAATTAGCTTAAATTTATGTTATTCTGTCTTAAATTTCTTAATCTTGACTACACAAACTTTACTAAAGAACCAATAAGCAACAGTGGTGTCTAACATTTGTATCTCATACTTTTCTCCTTTTTTTAATGTCGGACCACATCAGTTTATGGCCAAGTTATATAATTTTCATTCGGGATGCTCAATCATAATTATACTTCGGTTGACAGACGATTTGTGAAAATGCGCCTTACATCACCGTTACGCTATACACAGAAAAAGAAAAGACTTTTATCTGTATCTATTTACACGCACATTGATTTAAGTACTGTAATTGCTTGATGCTCATGAGGACTGTAAAGAAAAGATCAAATTTAATTCATCAACTTTATTTTACATTTATGTATACATATATGAAGAATATAGATCTCAGGTAAGATAAGCATGAGTCTTTAACAAAGAAGACAACAGGACAAAATAGACTAGCCAGTTCTGTTCAGTCTGGCTGGATTATTTTCACACTAATCCAGTGGAATGGTCTAGTCACTGTCAATTATTACAACAAAGTTGCTCAAATAAATTTCATTTAATAGCTCCTCTATACACATGTCTTCACTACTATATGCGTTATCCACTTTGTTATATAAACAGTGTATACATCAACCATTTAACATCTGTACTACCAATATAAAATCTGGACTTATTGTGTAGATTCTTATTTGATTTCTTTGTTTCTTATGATTCATAATTATTGCAACTACATTGTATCACAGTAATCTTATCACTTCAACTCTGCATGACTGACTCAGCTACTTCTTCTGGCAAACTTTTGTGGACAATTATTACAAAATATAACATAGTAACACTGTCAAGCTAAAAACGTATTGTATTGTTAAATATAAAACAAAAATATACTGTGTTATTAGCAATTAACTTTAATGTTTAGACAGCAACTGTTAGAAGCTTTATTATATATCTAGCATTGATACATATACATTTTCCGCAAGAAATATCACCGACAAATCTGTTAGCTGACAAATCCGTAACCTTGAAATAGCATCAAATATGATTAAACAGGATGCAAATATGGTATCAGTATTATACTGAAAGAATGAAATATGATACTAGTAGAATGTGAAGTATGGGCTGCAACAGACAACAGGTGGAAGAGCAACACCAGAAAAAAGTGATAAAGTGGATTATAAATGGTGTTGCACATCAAGGCATAATGTACAGCTAACGTCAATTTAAAAAATCCAAGGAAAAATGATATAGCACAATAAGCATTTTATTATAAATGAGAGTAAATATGAATTTTACAATTGCTTTTATGTACAGGACATCAAAATAATGTTGTTACAATGTACATTGAGTCACCCAAAATAAAATATCCAAAGCATAGTTAGAAAATGTCGTTTCAACAAATAAACATTGATATTTATCATGATCAGAGTAATTCCTCCATCAAAACTTCAAAACCTTTATTAGCTGTTTTTAATCAAAAGCACAAATTTTAAAAGATGAATTATCTACTAGTAGGTAAGTTCTCTTCAATTAAGGGAGTTAAAAAACTAATTCATTTTACCAAAAGAAAATACAACTTATCTTATTTCAGCTTCACATGCATTTGTAATCAATGATAAGTACAAATTAAAAAAGATATACGTACATGTATATTAGATGACGTAATATTTACACATTTCAAATCTTACTACATAAATTATATTTCCAGACACATATTTGCTTACAGAAAATATCTTTGTAAACGAATCTTTGAAAAGTAAGATCTGACACTATTAAGTGAATAAAATGAACAGTAAATTTCTATTCATATTTTAATATTAAATTAAGCAGCAAAAAAACCCACACAATTTACAGATATACAGTATCATTTGTCTGAGCTACAAACTCCGTCTAAAAGTAAAAGTAAAATGAAACAAGAGCTATGACTGTAAAGTGACACATGCCCCAAAGGGAAGCTTTGATTGAAAATAACAACACTTAAAGCTGCTCGCTCTCAGTTACCGTTGAAAAATTATATTTTTTCTAAAATATGACATTCTTATTCATTAATATAAACTAAAGGCTAGAATCAAGATATAAACAAACATCTAGGTAGGAATTTGCAGAAATCGATTGAAAATGTCGGTTACACGGCACCACTACACTATATGTCTAAATTTAAATTTCAAAAGCGTTTGCAACGCTTTTTAATTTGGTAGCGTATTATTTGAAATTAAGAGATAAACGTGACAGAAATTTATACTGAAGCCTTTTAATATGACCATATGTTCTAAAATATGTTATTTTCATACAGTTTGAAGAACTTTATTTTTTTACCAAAATCTGAGAGCGAGCAGCTTTAACTCAATGTATTCAAAACACACGTAATTTCCTTATATCCTCTTGTGTAATTTCAACATTTAACTGAAACGAAAGTAGTGATTCTTGTGCATTGCCCCTTCTCTCAAAGTATGACGGTAGTATAAATTAATTACCTGTAATTACTTTTGAGTTATGCTCTATACAAGTAAATTTAAACAAAGCAGTTACTCTTATTATGGAACTAGAATAATGTTTCTTGAGCAGTGTGCAGTATAATTTCGTTTATTGTCTTCTATGAATTAAACAAGTTTCAAGTAATTCCCTTAAGTACCTTTTAGTTATACCCCGAACAAAAAGGGGGATGGACAGACGAGCGAAAGGACGAACGGAAGAACGGACGGGCAGACGGAAGGAATATGCAATCACTGTATGCCCCGCCGCCTTTCGGTATGGTTATACCAAGCACAGTTTTATATCAGAGAAAGGCCACCGAAACAATCCTCTAACTGTGTAGATAGCAGCAGAAATAACAAACACAATTGCTCCAATATCAATTACATGTTTTCACTGGTTTTACCTATTAAGAGAAACAGACACAGATCAGGCGACACGCTACACTGTGCAGAAAGTAAAAGATGTTACGATACGGTATCACATAGAAACGGTTTGCTATTGTTAAGGTTTGCAACAACATCCTTCGGCATCCAGACCCACACAACACGACACCCACTACGATAATAACCAGTGAATACGTGTAATATCAAAGTTTACATTTGTAGCGCTTCCATCAAGTAACATTTAATCATGAAATACGTAATTATGAATAAAACAATACAGGATAATACAGTAAGTTCACAACAAACTCTCCTTTATGTGATGTACATATAAAGTTGTATAAGTCCGTTTACATATAAACTGTAATATCCATAACAACATTATTCAAAGCAATTGAATCCAATGACTACTTTAACAAGGCTACTGTAGCAAAATATGTGTTCTTATCTTATATATGTATCTTGCAGAAACACCACTTAAGCAAAGCTAAGTAAATATTCAAACGAAGATATTTCGAACAAACTACATAATATACCTATAGTTATAGTAGTAAAAATGTTTCAATTTCACGTTCAAACTTTGTTTTATGTCATACCCTTGAATTTAATATATTTATATATATAATATATTTATATTTGGAATTTCTGTATAAATGTAACAATGTATTTCCTTCTCAAAATAAAACAAAATATCATTTCTAAAAGAACCGTGTACGTGCATTATACCAGACGAGAGGAATACAACTTTTTTATTTCAATTATTACGTAATTCTGTTATGAGCTGTCTTTGTCAACAAAAGCCATTGCATACAGCATACACCATTTATTTTAACTCTGTGGTATTATCATATCTGCCATGCATTGTAGTCGAAAAAGTCGAAAAAATGTCTGTTTTAAAAAAATACTTATACACAAGCGTACTAGGTTGTTTGTTTTTAAATATTTAATATTCTAAAAGGTACACTAATATAATTATATGTAATTTAAAATTGCGTTCAAATTGTAATGATAAAGTAATTAAAAATGAACTATGGAAAACACAAAAACACGTTTATGATACATGTAGTACAATGATGATACCGGAGTAATCGTCGTGACATCATTTGGCGGTATTCTAACGACATCTGTAAGAAAATAACAATACTATTTAAATAATTGTTTACAGGATTTCAAAATTCAAAACCAAACGTACATGTATTTGATATTATCATATCTTTTTTACATGAAAAGCTGTAGAAAATACATTTATTTCCGGAAGGTGATTATTATGTAATAATGTTTGCACCATAATTGGATTTTACCCTACAACAACCATTGGTCCTTTTTCTTACGCTAATCAATATACTGCGATAAAATCAAAGCAAAATCTTCCTACATTGTAACACTCTTTTCATGTACAACCAGTTTGATAAAAAAATACAGTTTTGATACTTTATTTTCAAACTACAACACGTAATATAAATAAATTAAACAAACAATAATCATTATTGTTCACTGATTGCGCAAGAACTAAAATTACAAATAGTGCTGGATTTAAGCTAAACGGAGGCGTTATCCAGCAGGGAAGCCAAAAGGTGCCTGACATAAACAAAAAGTTCCTTTGTGCTCACTGAAGTACGAGTATAAATCAGCTAGGAAAGTCTGTTCTAAATAAAAAAAATATGGGTGAAAGTTTTTCGTCTTATTTTCGGTAATTTCGGAAAGTAAGCTAGGAGGTCATATACTGAAAATAGAAACGGAATTTTCTAGGCCGGTCTATATTTAGATATTGATCTGTTTCGAAGACGACGACATATTGAATAAAATGGGTTTTTTTCAGGGCCAGGATACAATACCAATGATTTAGTAGTTGAATTTATTTCATTACAGTTTGTCTTATGCTACCCCAGTGTATATCATGTGTGAACGACAAGTACACTCAGTATCTACAATATATAAACGACACTTGAAAGTAAATGTATAAAATGACGAAACAGTTTTGCAACTTCTGCATGCAATTAATTGTACCTGAATATTTAATGAATTTAACTTGATTTTTACCAGAGAAGTGTGGGCTATTAAACTGCTTAAATAGCATCTAATCCTACCTCAGTTTAAGCAAGCTGGCATGTACGAAATCGCCTTCCATCAGTATCTCAATTGTTTACATTGATTCGTTTTTTTGTATGATACTGTCCATATCCTTCAGGGGGAAAAATCTACTTTAAGTATACGCAATTTATACATTCTTAATTCTGTCAAAAAGTGAAATTCATGAATTAATAAGACAAGATGAATTGCTGATTTAACCTTTTTTTAAGTATGAACCTTAGAAAATCACGCTTATTATGCAAGCCTACCGACTCATGACAATATTTAATAGTAGAAAATATTACACGATATTTTGATGTGTTTCTAAATCAGAATTTTGCAAACACCCGATATATTTAGTTACTTATTAATTACAGTGCATAGAGTTATTCACACAGTCAACACAGCATGACTACAAACATGTGTCCAAAACTCATTAAGTACGCTATGCTAACATGTACAATACTAATTGTGATAAAAGGCAGAAGTATTTTAACAAACTGTGACAGAGATGCATATTTTAATCTAACGATGTAAAGACCACAGCTGGTCAGCAATGAGTACTTACCTGTCCTTGTTCCTGATATGCCGCAAATATCTAGGCCGTACTACTAAAATCGCTAGGAGAATGACAAAGACGATAATTCCTGTCGCTATTGCACAACCAATGTAGATGTATACTGAAAGGATAAAGAAACGCAGGGTAAACATTTGAGGTGATTTAAAGGTATGTGTTTGATGTTATTTACAATATTTTATGAGTATAAAAACCCCATCTCTAATCAACAAATTACCAAAATCTCAATAGATTTTGACCAATAATGTATTTATAAATTAATCTGTCACAGTGCTTATTCTCTTGTACATGTAATTCATCATTGCATTAGTCCTTCTCATAGGGATATTGTTCCACTCTTCCAACAATGCTGTCCTTAGTTGGTCGAGAGTAGAGGGGGTATGCCTAAGCCCGTTATCCTCCTGTCAAGTTCGTCCCACAGATGTTCGATTGGGAACAAATCTGAACTGTACGGCGGTCAGTCGAGTGGGTAAATGTTATGGTTTGCGAGAAAGTCTTGACAAACTCTGGCTACATGGAGCCGGGCATTTTCATACTGATAAATTAGGCGACACTGTTACGCAAATGGAACTATAACCGGGCGGAGAATTCCATCCCTATTTCTTACTGCGGTTAAAGTCCCGGCTACCACAATCAACTGTGACTTTACCCCGTGAGATATCCCTTCCAACGTCATAACCGAGCTACTCTTAAACCTATTCCTCTCAAAAACGCAAGCTCGGCGAAGTGTTCCAAACGAAGTCGACCGTCTGGACAAAAAAGACGCTCATTTGTAAAAAAGACCCGTCCCAATTGCCTCATTGGTAATCGTATGCCTATTTGGAGCATACCAAGCCATACGACGTGCGCGAGTGAGAGGCAGACCAACGTTAGAACGACGTGCTCGTAAACCAACCCCGCGCAATCGATTTTTCGTTTACAGATTAGGGATAAATGTGGCGATTAAGATTGCCCGCCGTATTAATAGCGGTTTCGGTGACATTAACGTGACGTTTACGCAGGTGGGCAAGACGAATAGTCCTGTCTTGACGTCGCGACATTTCCCGTGGACGTCCCGATCGCGGTCGGTCAGCAACACTTTCAGTTTCTCTCAAACATCGGACAAGTAGTTATATGGTGGAAACATTCACACCGAACTGCATAGCAACCTACTGTTTCCTCTGACCTTGCATTAGCAACGCAATGGACGATTCCAGTGTTTACAATTATAAAAAAACTCGCTAGATTATCCAATGACAACAATGGGATATCACGTGTTCAAAGCTTGGCTTGGTTTGCTATAAAAAGACACATGGATTTGTTTCTGATACTGTTTGTTAGCAGTTGACCTAGCAATGAAAAGAAAAATTCCCTAACACTACGAAGGTAGGCTTTAAATTTGTCGTAAAAACTGGAACGATCCAAAGCCCCTGAACTTCTGCCAGCCAGCCGTACCATGATTGCAAGAGCTTCAAATTCAATGTGAATTGCGGAAAGCGATGTGTATACCTCAAGAGTATCAAATGTCATGACAAGATGTTTTGACGAACTTGTCATCTTCATTTTGCACGTGTTTTTTGCTTTTAACTTTCTTTATGTGGCACGATGCAATACGCGGTTGAGTATTTTGAGGCACCGGTTTGAGTGCAGACAGTGACCAGGATAGTCGTCTTACCATTGTTCACAATTTTAGGCCAAGCATTTAAAATTGTTGCATATATTTTTACCCTGCGTTTCTTAATCTTTTCAGTGTATATATCTGGATTTAATTAAATGGAAGCTCTTTAGTCAGGACTGTATATGTACATGCGTGTATATTTACATTAAACCTCGGTAGTGCAACAACGACAACTTATCTAGACAGGCTGAGACAAGTGCGCTTGTGGTACGTGGCATTCCCTGTTTGATATTATTTTTGTTTTTAACCAATATGTATTCTTGATATATTGCGATTACTTGTTGTGAGATAATATTGATCAAGCGGAATGGTGTGCGTGTTACTTCTTGCTTCACATCAACTATTTTCCCAGACATGCTTTAAAACGTGTTCTTACTTCTATGCTTCTCTGTCATTTTTCTGAAAACTAAAAAACTCAATAACTATGTTTCGATGAATTTGAAGACTTTTACTGTCCAACCTTTCGTCCCAAGGCTTTTGGAAAAAGTAGCAAACTAATCAGATATAAGTCTAGATGTGCGTGCTGATCTTGATACATATATACGCCAATGCCTTTTGTGTAGGTGATTTTGATAATTACATCATAAATACAGTACTTAACTTATTTGATTAATAGAATAGTTTGTACTTCTTCTTACTTTTTTCGTTTACAATCTCGAACTTTCGAATCAATGTTTTATTTATTTTAGGTCTGCTTACATTATTACATGTAAAATAAAACTTGCATAGCGTAATAAACGATACATCGAGCTTCGGAAAATGCCTTTCAAACAAAAATAATTTTAAAGGCTTTTAGATACTTCTAAAATTGTGTAAACTGTCTTTTTATCTTATGTAAGATATCGCTATTTATAATAAGTACCGGCAAACATGTCTGTCCCCATCCACTACACAATGCAATCCCTCCTCACACTTTGGAGCTAACAAGCCACGGTTGTCACATAGATTAGGAGAGTTACTAGGTAAAACTGGGAAAGAAAGAAACTTAATTTAACAAGATTAGTGTAACATCATTATAAAATGTATAATGCGGAGTAAGGGGAAAGTGATTCAATCAAGTAGGTAACAGCAGAGCCACATATTTTATCTATTCTATGATTCAGACAAAATTCCAGTCAACACATTGGTATGATAAAAATTTCAACATCTAGTTTTAAAGGCAACAGTATTTAATAATATCTAATGCTACCCAACAATCATATGTACCACACATAAAAATACCTATATGGGTGTTGGTGACATGTTTTTGTTTTATTTTTGTATCTATATTATTTTGATAGCTAAAGGTTATTTATGAGAACTGGTCAATGAATAAAGGGTGTTATTAAGCATGGTGCATATATTCCCTTTATACACGAAAATATGAATTCAGATAATCTAGGTGTTTTTTAAGAAACATTATTTTGACATTTGCTGTGAATTGAAAGTGCAAAGGATAAATCACCGTTCGTCATATTATAGTCCATTGAATACTTAGCCTAAATCATACAACGTCGAAACGCCTTCGCAAATTAAGTTAAAACTCGATGAGTTTGTTTTAATTGCACGTACCTATCACTACTCACTTTACTTTGAACGGTTCCCGTTTATTCACTTCACAGCAATTGATTAAATTCGTGATCGATTCGACTGTTTGTTTCATTACTGATTTATGTTTGAATAGGAAGATAAGTAACCACCTAACAATAATTTCATTCCCGTTTCGACAGGGAACAGAAAACGTGTATCAATTTGTTCCACAAGCACTCAAGATCAATAGACAGATAAAATCATAAGTATTTCACAGTTTTTAACTGAACTAAAGACCTCGCCGACATATATTCTAATATGTTTTCCGAACTTTACAATTAGTAGATCTACATAAGATTTTATAACACGTTACCGGAGCAGGTCCTTTCGTCTGTGTTCAACTTGAAGCCGCTTCTGCAGTCGCAAGTAAAGGATCCTTTGTTGTTATTGCAAACTTGCTCACAGCCGCCGTTGTTTTTGTGGCATTCGTTCAAATCTTTGAAAACATATTTCCATGTTCAGTTTGTAATACCATGTTATGTTTCAGTTTGATGATATAAACACGAAGAATACATTGATTTACACGTAGTAGCACATGCATAAGTTGGAGCTACTGATTAGAAAAAGACAATAATCGGATATCAAATACACATTAAATGTTAAGTAGTTAAACGGGAGCATTCTACACAAATCATGCCTCTTTTTTATTGGTCCAAAAATATGCTTGCACTATACGCTTCTTTGCTTATCACTAAGCAATATTTGGCTCGTTACTGATTATTATGTACTATGATAATTCCATCATATTGGAGAAACAGGAAACATAAGAGAATTTTATTGACCTTTTTGCATTTTTATCCATCAACAGGAGCATTAATAGGTAAATTTTATACTCCGTATATTTGCTGACATTCGTCTTGTTTATCAACTGACGGCTGATGAAAGCACATGAACTTTCTGTTGTAAGCTAGCTTTGTGCGGGTACTCCGAAATTATACGTAGAAACATTAATTGGTTGTCAGTCAGTTTGTCGGAGCAACTCTGCTCTACTGTCTTATTAAACTGGCTATGGGAAGATTTGGGTTCGAATCCCAGTCTAACTTTCTTAGGCGTTAATAGATAGAGTGGTATGATAGTGTTTCTTTGTTCTCCTTTACGCAACTGTGGAATTTTATTCTGAAACTCTTAACAAGCAAAACACCTTAACATGTAGATTCACTAAAAATCCCCAAAATATGAACTGTTACTAGCTGCAGGTCAGAAATGTCTTTTTAAATTTCTATCGTGCCATAATGATTCAGTAACTACACAAACTTAGTGAGGTTTATTAATTATGTGTCACTCAATCAAGGAAAAACCGAAAGATGCAAACTGCCTTGGTGTAGTTACAAATTATCTCCCTTTATACACTAAAATATAAATTCACCATTCAGATACTCAGGGAACCACATCTGTTTATTTCTAAGGGACATTATTTTGACATTTGCTGTGACAGGATAAATCCCCGTTCTTCATCTTATACTTAATTGAAGTATAGCCTAAAAGCGAGGATGCAGGTTAAGTTGAAATTCAATGGGATTTTATAATTGCATGCATCTATCAATACTCACTTTACTTCGAACTTCTCTCGATTAATGACTTGACAACAATTGTTTATATTCGTGATGAATTGGACTGTTTTTTCCGTACTATTTCCTCTATAACTTATTTATGTTTGAATAGGGAGATAAGTAAGACCTCAAAATTCCCTCTCTTAATTTCGTGATTTACCGGTAAAAAGTGTATTTTATATCAAAACAATGCGTTTCATTCTCGTTTCTGAAGGAAACAGGAAACGTTAATCAATGTGTTCAACAATCGCTTTTGTAGTTGCATTCAAGAGCGATTGGCAGATTTAACAGTCTCTAACCGAAGTAAAGACATCCCCGATATATCTCCTAATGTGTTTTCTGAACTTTTATGGCTGTACATAAAATTTCATAACACAGTACCGGAGCAGGTCCTTCCGTATGTGTTTCACTTGTAGCCGCTTCTGCAGTCGCAAGTAAAGGATCCTATGTTGTTATGGCAAATTTGCTCACATACGTACGTTGGCACAGAGGTGACATGCACTACTCTTTTTTTTAATTGCACTTCTCTTTTTTTATGAAGTTCCCACGAGATACTTACTCGAGGGAACGACTTAGTATGTCGTGGTAACGAGTTACTAAGTCGTGGGAACTTCATAAAAAAAAAGAGAAGTGCAATTAAAAAAAAGAGTAGTGCATGTCACCTCTGTGCGACCGTACATCCGCCATTGTTTATGTGGCATTCGTTCACATCTTTGAAAACATATTGCCATATTCAGTTTGTAATACCGTGCTATTTTCAAGTATGATGATACATGTATAAACACGAAGAATACATTGACTTACATGTAGTAACACCTGTATAATTTGGAGCTACTGATCATGAATAGATAATCATCGGCTATAAAACACACAGTAAATAAGAAGTTAGACAGGATCATTATATAAAAATTATATCCTAAACATGTCCCCCTCCCTGTGATGGTTACCGTCTTCAGTATCAGTACAGGCTGTAAAGTTTTGTGAGATTCGTGTATCATAGTTTAGTATAATATTTATATCTTACGTATAAAAATGAAATGAAAATGAATTAAAAATAATGTGACTGTTACAGCATCCTGCCAATCTGCTAACCTTTATTTATATCATTTTCGTCGCATCGATATAAAATAGTTATTAAATGGCATCTGTGAACTAAGCATATATTGACACTAGGGACATATCAGAGTATGTGCGCCAATATCCTCTTTGGGCACACAGCTGACATTTAATGACCTTTTAGTGCCTACCATTGCAAATAATTGTTGCTATCCAAATACATAGAGTTAGCTTGACGGAAAACAGCTAAAATATAAACCTGTGCACTCGTTGAGAAAAATGCTATTTTCAACAACGGTTTAATTAACACAAGGTGTTGTATCAGTCTTGTGTGCCCTTGTGACTTACTGTTTCGTACATTATGATGTCACTGAACTTTTTACAGTCATGAAATTCAAATAGTTGTTTGTGATATCTTAAACCATCGAAAAGTTTTTGTATTTATTAAAGACGGACTTACCATTTTTTTCGTGTTAAAGACTTGAATGTTTTTACGTTACAGCTACAAAAATTAGGTTTTTTCACACTGAAAAGTTAAAGATACAGACCACGACAGACTTTGACGTTCGTATCGATTGTGAAGCCAAATCTGCATGTACAGTGGTATGAACCATTTGTGTTTACACAGCCGTGTTGACATCCATGATCAGTGCTGTTACATTCATTTGTATCTGTATAAAGAAAATAGGAACATGCATCATTGAAACTTCAACGGAAGCACTCAAGGCGGCAATTAAACTTTAACATGAAATTCAAATAGTTGTTTGTGATATTTTAGACCATCGAAAAGTATTTGTATTAATTAAAGACGGACTTACCATTTTTTCGTGTTATAGACTTGAATGCTTGAATGTTACTGCTAAAAATTATATGTTTCATTTCACACTGAAAAGTTATAGATACAGACCAAGACAGCCTTTCAGGTTCGTATCGAGTATGTAGCCAGAATTGCATATACAGTGGTATGAACCATTTGTGTTTACACAGCCGTGTTGACATCCATGATAAGTGACGTTACATTCATTTATATCTGTATAAAGAAAAAGAAACATGCATCATTGAAACTTCAACGGAAGCATTCAATTTTAGACCATCGGAAACAACTTGTATTAAGTAAAGACGTATTTACCATTATTTCGTGTTATAGACTTGTCAATGAATGTTTTAATGTTACTGCTAAAAATAATGTTTCATTTAACAGTGAAAAGTTAAAGATACAGACCACGACAGCCTGTCAGGTTCGTATCGAGTGTGTAGCCGGATCTGCATGTACAGTGGTATGAACCATTTGTGTTGACACAGCCGTGTTGACATCCATGATCAGTGCTGTTACATTCATTTGTATCTGTAAAAAGAAAATAGGAACATGCATCATTGAAACTTCAACGGAAGCATTTAAGACTGTAGCATCTGTATAGATCTTTTCACGATGCACATGACATTTTTACAAAAGTTAGTAGTTGTTCATATATACCTTACGACGAACAAAACGTAGCTCACTTTAAACGTCATACTTAAAATAATGTCTTCCACCCGGTAGGCTCCTTTTAATAAAACACATTAAAGTGAATATACCAGTTTTCAATCTTATGAGGTTTAGAATTTAGCAAATGGCTCTAGCTTAAAAATTACTGTGTTTTACAACTGTTTTATTTAAAATAGATCAATTCAGACAATCAACTTGCAGAGCTAGGTATATCAATTTAAGATGGATTGTACAAAAAGGGGACAAATTGAATATTACACTCAGTCTTGTTTTAATAACCATTGCATTGTGGTGACGAAAATCCATTGGGACATCTACACGAGTCTGGAGAACTACCTGTGCCGCCATTCTGACATGAGGTAGGCCCAAAACAAATAGCTGTTAGAATAATAAACAGACACAGATAATGGATGTTCCTGTTATTTAAAGGATACGTGACTATACCACTGTCCATATGTCAATGCGTCCGTTCGTTTGGTCGTGTCTCAGACATAACTTTGTTGCTATTTGTAGGATTTTTGTGAACTTCGCAACGTAGGAGTGCGCCAACGTAAGCTATATTATGTGTAACATGTAAATTCCAAGCTGCAAGGGTAAGGTCATATTTTGGTGTGTAAGTTTAGATGTTCTATAACACAACGTCTTAGCTAGTGCATCGCACACGCTACGGAGGTCCTTCACTCCAATGTTAAGTTGTTCTGTCAGATGGCTTCTGGAGGATCGCTTTATGAATTTTATAGTGTTTTTGGATTATGTGTCACGCACAACACTAAGGTCCAACGGTCAAATGCAAAGGTCACACTTTTGTGTCAGAACCAGACTTTGCACTGTTGACGTGATACATGTAGTTCATGCTTGAGCTGTTTTAAATTAAAAATCGTAATAAGAAAATAGGGACTAAACAAACTTGCAATAGGATTGCACATGCCCAGCTATCGTTGTAGAATAGTTTAAATAATCATAAAATATGGCAACACAATTTAAATGCTACCTTTCCGATATTTTGATCAACACTTGTCTGTATACGTGCGCGTGTGAATGCGTGAATGTGTGTTTGCATTGTACGTTATAGTAATTGTAATAGTTCTACGTAATGCCATCTTTTTTTCGTAACTGACATCAATTTTTAGGAAAATTTGTAACTTTTTAGATGGAGTTAATAAATTGAATGTGAAATAATGGGGAATTTTACATAGTACTGTTAAGACATTTAATATTTATAACGTTCTATTTTACAATATGTTATATATAAACATTTTCTAATTTACATGTGAATAGTAAAAACTACATGACCGTGTGCTTTTTAAGCCATGAAGGTTGAGACTTTGTAAAACAGGCAATTTGAGTCTGCTGACAGTTGATAGCATTCAATAGGGGTTGGTGGTGTTTTATTGTAACGAAAACACCAAACAAACTTATCCTGGTTATTATGGCGATTCTGAGGGTTGTTGCTTGACCAAAGTCGTAAAAATAGCTTTAAACAACACTACCATAGTAACCAGCTGCTGTACTTAGATCAAAAGAGCGTAAAATTGTATATAACAAGATTAAATCACTTTAGATATGCTGACTTATTTATTTTTAATACTTCGTAATTAGTTTCAATTTTGCCCCAAATTGCAGTGTGATATTCAAATTCATTAAACTTTTTACATAAGATTTTTATTAATCACTTAATATGGACATCAATAAATAAAAGCAGGTTTTAAGAGTAGCGGAATGATGTAAAAAGATAGACATTTACGAGTAAGACATTCACTCCCTGTATAACCTTCACAGCAGACAGATCTGTTGCATGTTTTTGCGCAGCTGTAGGATACTATTCTGCAAAAATAAACATAATAAAAATATTAAAATTGAAAGATTCTTTAAATTATTTGATAACGTATTTTCGTGTTATATATAAAAAGTGTAGTATTTTGTAAGCAATAAACGTTTGATCTTAAAGAAAGGGTAAAAATTGAAACACAGTTCATCTACGAAAAAGGGGATATGTAACATGTTACTAAAACATGGCGGTGCCAATCTGTGATTAGTTTTTGGAAGGATGGCCTCAGACGTATAATAAGCAATGTTAAATACCAAAATGTTCTTCAAAGTGTGTAGTATATGGATATAGAATATAAAAATATGATATAAACATATGGAAATAATACATTTTATACAAGATGGGTGTTTAGTAGAAAACTTGTATCGCCCTCTTATGCTTTGTCAGAATAACCAATAATTTTGTGACAAAATCTAAGTACAAAAAGAGGCACAACTCTGTAACGTATGACATTGACATACAAAATTTTGCGGCATCACGACCCTTTTGTCATTAGCAATACAATATGAACGTTTGATGAAGACATCTTAAGAAATGGCAAAGTTTTAGTCAAAATCTAAGTACAAAATGGGCCATTACTCTGTCAAATATGCTCTTGACCTACAAAATTTGGCGGTAACAAGACCCTTTTGTCACAAGCAATGCAGTTTGAAAGTCTGATGAAGAAATCTTAAGAAATGGCAAAGTTATAGACAATGTTAAGTTTTCATGACAAAATGCAAGTACAAAAAGGGGCATAACTCTCTCAAATATGACCTTGACCTACACAATTTGGCAGCATCACGACTCTTTTGTTAAAAGCAATACAATTACAAGTTTGATAAAGAAATCTTAAGAAATGGCAACGTTATAGCCAACGTTAAGTTTAAGGACCGACGGACCAAGAGATCCTTATGTATCGCCTTTTTCTCTGAAAGGGCGACACAATAACAAGAAGCGTGGTAGATTTTAATGGTTTTAACAATTAAGAATTATAAAGAATAATTATTAAGAATTAAAAGCTTTTACATAGTTTCTTCTATAAAAGGGGAGCTTTTAAGTATTGGTCAAGCTATCATGGCTCATAGAAACTGCATTTCCTCTTTCTCCACTAAAATTGTGTTCAATATCAACAAAATACACCTAATAACGTCTAAGTTATAAAACTGCAATACAGGGAGATAAATTAAAATGAGCAGGCTACAGTTATTCATCTACTGACTTAAAGAGGTCACTTCCTTAGGATAGCGCCTGACAAAGTTAGTTTGTCATTCACCACGATGTTTTCAGAAAACCATACAACGGTGTTCCCTCAAGCAGGGAACAACGTAAAAATGCAGAAATAATTTTTTTAGGTATAAAAAGTTAATAACATTTATCTACATGTATCTGCTTGTTATCATTAACAACATCATTGTTTTATTTGAAGCTAATAAAGATCTTTCCAAACATGCATAGTTTTACATACTTTCTAATTACAATAAAATAACTGTAATAAAATAGGTCATATTCAATTATAATCAATTTAACTTTGAATTTTTAACGTACCAAAATCCAGTCTCAATTTATTGACTAGAAACCGGATTTTTAATTTTTGGTAACATTGACTTAACGGTTAACCAAATTATTAGTTATTCGTACGTTAAGATATACAAAGCGTTCTTACATGATATCAATATTTCTGTTAGTTCTATGCAAAACGATCTCAGTGGGCCATGATTTTGAATAGAAAATATTTTTATCTTGCGCACTGAACGGCCCACACAGAATGGACAACATTGACAACAATTCAACAAGCTTAACATGCTAGGTAGATTCCACTGATACGTTACTCATATCTATATTGAGTTTTCCAGGACATAAAGTACTTGTACCTGAATTGATAATCAACGCTTTCTTTTTCTAGATCTTTACAAGTATTATTTATTTGGACGAGTATGTTAAAAGGATGAACTATAAAAATGACATTTATTGTAACATCTTGTTTGACATCTCAATTTGCTTTTTACCTCAGGTCAGCACCATGTGTATCCAATCAGAGGTCACTAAAACATATTGTTCTATTTATTTCAAAGCTTTGTAAGGGCATTTCGAATAAAAGCTCTGAACTGAAATAAAGGCACTTTAAAGTTCATCTTATTTTGATACCTTTGTCTTGTACAACGTGACCAACCAAAAACTCCGCAGTTGGTATAGTATATCGACGTCCGGTAACAAGTTTGTTGACACTGATATGCTTGAAAGCATAATCCACCATACGCTACACTGAAAAAAGATGATACAATGATTTTACAATTAATATTACAGACAAAGAGTGATCCTTTGTGTCGGTCAATACCTCGCTTATTTTAATCACAGACCGATAGTTCATCAATAGCATATCATGCTGCTGTTGTTTTTAATTATTTCAAAATGCCTCAATATAAAACATAGTTATGCTTGAGACTTTTTGACAAGTAAAATACAGTGCTTTTAAATTATATGTAACCAGCTTTGTTCATGACACATCCTTCAGGAATACGTAACACAATCTACTCAGCACCTCCGTAAGGGACAAATGCTAACATCATAATAATATATAAAACATATAAAACAGGTCATCTTTTCATAATGATGTCCGACCATATCTGCCTCCGTGGTCGAGTGGTTAGAGTCGCTGTATTGAAATTACTGTTAACTCTGACTTTGTCTCTTTAAATGGGGAAGTTGGCAGTGTCTTGCGGAGATTCGGAGCCTAGTATTGGTTCTTTGTAGGACGATGTTCGGTAAACTGCCCGCCTGTTAAACTGACCAAATACAGTTGAAGTGGACGTTAAACTCCTACAACAACGATGTCCGACCCGAAATCATAAAATAAAGTAAATGCATTTTTTTCTTAAGGTTACGTCATGGCAACAAAATGTCAAGTGTTACCACCTCGGCAGTTCGCACCCCACAGTTTCCTTTCATCATATTTTGTGCTGGTAAGGAGAGTTAACCATCCGTGTAAGTAGTATGTTAGCCCTACACTTTAATTTACTTTAAGAAATCCTTTAAAATAGCTAAATATAAAACCCAGTCTTATTTTTAGAACCTATAATACATTGGAACTTAAGTAAGCTTCACAAACTATTTAGTGTTTTTTAAAAACTTGTTATGAATGGAAGCGCGGTGAATGAAATACGACCGTTTTGATAACGTGATCGCCGATCTAAAGACTGCATATTGATAACTTTCCATGAAACGATGATTATGTATACATGTATACCCCGTTTATCTTTTTGAAAACGATATTTCTTGTTATTACTGATTTTCGAGTGAGGGGGATACTTTATAAAGTTCGTATTGCTAGTTGCTCTATTGCAGAATGAGTTGTGTTTACACAGTCGCTGATCAATATGTGAACGCGAACTGTGTGCACTGTCAGATCACTCGTACATGACTGCCTGATTGCGTAGTAATTAAAATATTCTGAAGTTTGCCTTCATTACTATTACATTGATTTACAGCATTAACACGTATATTAGGCAACGGAAATTACCTTAACCCATTTTTAAGCCGAGATTGCAAACACCGAGCACGCGTTTCAGCTAAAGTCGATTTCTTTGCAGGCGAAAGGGGAAGCATATGACTGTTCAAATTGTCAGGCTTTGGATAAGTCGATTTCAAAATTGGCATTACAAAACCAAGGAGTCACGTAACTCCTTGTTAAAAAACAGTAACGCCTCTTAGGTTTTGCTAAATTTAGTATATGTACGGGTATAAATCTTGGTTGATCTGTTTCATAATTGACAATCACTTGATCGACACAATTAAACTTAAACCATTATTAAACCAACCATGCGTTATTAGTAACACTTACTCATCACTTATTAATTCAAAAATAATTTGACAAGCCTCTTTCACAAAAGTTAGATGAAAGTAAGTAACGTATTAGTTTGACCAGACGTACATGATGTGCTACTTTTGTGTCATATTAGATTGGCACAACAGTAGTTTGAAATGCCTCGTTTCGGGTATGCTCTTTTAATAGTTTTACTTATCTTAAATTTCATTGGTTTGGGCATCGTTTCGCTTGGTTGCATTCTGTGCGCAGTTCTCAGAGGTAACATAGTCTTGGTCGATGCAGGTCAGTTTGGTCATGTAGATCTTTTGGCGGGTTTTGTATTTTGCTGAGGTATGTGCTGATTCTGTTGTAATTTCGTTTTGTCGCAACAATAAGTGTACAACTCTATTCTTTAGAAACGTTTTAACATATCTTTTGGCTAGCATTTCACAGAATTCGTGTACATGTATCTATCAAAAATGGCGGTATCGGTCTATTTTAACACTAACTAAAATATCACGTGACTCCTATATCTTTTCACTTGTTATTCTTACAAACTTCTTAACTTACGGTTTACTGACAGCATCACGTGTTGAAGTTGGGAGTTGTGTTGTGAGTGATGATGCCAAGATGTATTTTAGTGGACAGTGCGACACACTGGTGAGTTGTGCGGAATACGATTTTGTATATTATGTTATGTATTGTACTCCGGTTGCATTTGTCAAGTAATTAAGCATGATAAAGTTATCTTTTTTGCTAGTTATGCTACTATATCTGTATAATAATTATATACAGATGTGCGTAAAATGTGCTATTAGTTATGTTGTATAATGTATTTACAGGCCATGACCTATGATGTATCATCTATGATGAATCATGTATGGTGAGATGATGTTTGATGGTGTACTTGTAATTTGATACACAGCCAGATGCATTTACGGATCCAGTGGATAGATGTTTTGTTTTAAATGTGAAATAAAGAAGATTTACTGCTACTCAACTTGATTTTGCCTATTCAATTTGGACATACCGAGCTTAATTTAAATATGTACCCAAATTAGTAATACGCCAACAGTAGAGTAACCTTTGTAGCTATTTTGCAAAATAAAATGACACAAATGGATTCTAAAAGTTACAATTTTGATGTCAAAAATGTTCTACGAAGTACACCGTCATTAAGATGTTTGCTTGCACATAACACTAGTTTACATAATGGTAGATGTTCTATTTCGTTGGTATAATTTGCATACTTCTACATACAAGTATTCAAAGTAAAAGTTATCAATTGATCAAATGAATTTATGTACGGTGACGACGCAAAATTCATTAAATTAATTTCAGAAGAGAGCAAATTTATCACTGAAATAAAGGTTAAAAAATAAAACGATAATGAAATACATGTAAATGTAGAGCTGAGAGGTGTATATCTGATCAGGAAAAGTCTTCTATTGCTGACACTCTAGCTGTTGTACAAAGATCAACCTTTTGCGCATGAATATCTGACATGCTTTATCTTATCATGCAATACGCAAATATCAATAACGTATGGCAGACAGGCAGGCAGATAGATAGATAAAAAAGATAGAGATATGGAGAGACCTACCGACCTACAATCTAATGTACAACCAAACGAACATATATATGTCCGTAGTGTAGGTTAGAAAATGTTACCACCAGTATTGTTTTATATAACACGTTTTTAATTTTACGTACAAAACAGTTTATTTCTAATAACGTGTAGTTCTCACAAAATAGCAAAGCGCGTTACCGGGGTTATTCAAATGGGTAGGAAGTTGGCAGTAGCAGTAGCTGGCAGTAGCAGTAGCAAAAACGTGAAGTTGGCAGTAGCAGTAG
>JAUMHA010007567.1:2163-21087 GCA_032359765.1 Saxidomus gigantea
ACGCGCTGGGATTGTCTAAAACCCGTAAATAGCTATATCTCGGTACGAGAGCTACCGTGGAATAAAATGGATACAAATAATAACAATTATTTAACTATTACAGGAGTTTTTACCGAGTTGAAACATAATTATGTTGTGTAGAATGAAAAAAGCGCACACTTAAACATTGTATTGCACACTAAGAGAGGTAACTCGTACGAGAACATGTCACAAAACTTTTGAAGTGATCTCCCATACACCTACGTGTTATTTAGTAATGTTTTCGCCCGATTTTGCCTATTTTAATGTTATATTTCTAGGTATTAACTACAGGAGAACCGTCTTGAATGAATGTTGAAACTTGTTACGCCGTGACTCGAAAGAAGTTTATTCGTAAATCTTTGGGGTGCATCACACATATCCGGAACTTCATCCGCCATTTCCGCTTCATAATACGCCTCATCAAGTAGTTCGCCGTAGTTCATGCAAGAATTCTTTACTTTTAACTCCTGAATTTCAGAATAGAGGTTAAGAAGTCGTCTAGCTAGTTCCTGGTCAGCCTTCCTCATTGCAAGCTGGAATAGATTGTTTGAATTAACAAAACGGTTAACTCTTACAGGAGCAAAATCTCTAAACAAAAGCAAAAGAACTTGTAACATAAACAGGCCGTATGCATTCAGAAATATTTTAACATTCATATTTTGATAAACCCTTCGGCACTCTCCGACATACATGTATATATCTACCATGACTAGACTGTTTTATTACATGCACTGACCAAATGACTTACTCTTTCTACCTAAAACTGAGAAATCAACTACGATTGCGAGCATAATTTAAAATTAATGCCGGGTAACTGTTGGACAGGTTACGGCGCTGCATAGTACCTATGGACAAAACTATGAAACGCCGGTTGCGATATACCAATTGCTAATTGTTATTTTCCAACTGATTATTGCTATTTGCTGATTGATTACAGGTTAATTCAATTGCTAATTCTTATTTGTCAATTGCATATTCCTATTTGCCAACGGTTAATAATAGCAATAGGCAATTGGATAATAGCATTAAGCAAGTACCAAATAGCAAAAAGCAATAACATGTAAGCATTTAGCTTTTATCAATTAGCAAGTGGCATGCACAACCGGCATTCCATACACAGTCTCAGGAAAAAGGTGCAAAATATGCAATTTTATGAATAGAATGAATACAGTACATGTTATTATAATTATGAAAACATTGTATTTTAAAACAAAGCAAAACATTTTAAAAGTTAACAAATACATGTATATTCATGTAAAACACGTGTAAAATATATAGACAACTTACTAATTCTGCCCGAAGTGTGTCAAGTTTTAACTGAAAGTCACCATTTTGTTGAGCAACTTTTTCTGCGTTGGCTGCAGGAGGCGACAGTGGAACACTCTTTGATGCAGACAGTCTTGGTCGGAATGTTCCGCTATTTTTCCGGAAACTGTCGATTGTTGTTGCATTTTCGGAAAACACCGGATCTAAACCTAATGGCGATTTCAGATCAGGGTTAGGACTTTTCAATATTCCACTGCCACTATTCTTTCTGGAGTACTGCTGGTCACTTTTCCTGAAATTATTCGGTGAAGTCGGATTTGTAATCATTGGAGATTTGGGGCTAAGTAACGAAGAGCTGATAGCACTACTTCCATGTGTGCTCAACCTTTGACCTATTGTAAATAATGACTCAATTGCACCATCGTTATTTTGCGGGTTTGAACTGTCAACGTTGTATTGGAAAACAGTCTCTTTCTTGTCCCACGGAGAGGGTACTTTTGGCGACCTTGTCATTGGTTTATTTAACTCACACCCTGCACACACTGTCTCATTCTTATGGAGACAACTGTCTTGGTTTGATTTTATGAGCTGGTATAACGAAACGGATGCTGGTCGTTTAGGGAGTCCAGTCGAGACACCAGACATATTACCTCTTGTTTTCAAACCTTTTCCAACTGTCTGTTTCCTATGACGATAAATGACTTTATCACAGCAATTTTCGGATATTGTCATCTCCGAAACATTAGCATTTATTCTTGCCTCTACTTTACTCTTTTTGCGTTGAAATCTTGCATCACTCGAACGTAAGTTCAGGCGTTCCACTAGTTTCTTTACTGTATGAAGGTAGTCAGCCATTGTAAAATAAAACAAGTGGACGATGCTATCAGCTTAGAATCCTTCCAAAACGTTTGTAGCAGATATTTTGACCGAATTATTCTTTTGAAAATACAGTGCCAATATAAGTTACATGTATTTAATTCTTACAGTTTATTCCATGTATTTGCGTTGTTCCTTTTCCCCTTCAAATGCGTTACCAGTAATTCTTTATCGTCTTCACGTCCTTTGTGAATCCTATCTAACACGTTGTACTAGCTTTTAAACATTGGAATATAACACGGAAATATACATGCACACTTCTACTTAGCTAAATATACTTTTAAAACGAAATATCAAAATGAAACAATACTTATGAAAGTACATGTATTAATCAAACTGATGCCCTATAATGAATTATGATATTATTTCCCACATTTGTTATCATTATGTGATGAACGTATTCAAATTCCAGGGGTGGATTAAGTATTCATCTCATAAGCCTTTTTTTCACCCGGAGAAAGAAAGACTTAAAGTAACGAAAGAAGGAACGCTAAAGGGGTGGATTATTTTGTTTGTCGCGTAAGACTTCAGACCCCTTAGATAATCGCCGCATCTCAAGAGTAAAGGGAACTTCTTTCACTCGCATATTTTAAAGTGACAACATGCTCGCATTATGTTGCTAGCTAGCGTCCCCCTATACGCCAGTGAAACACTACAATACTGTTTATATCCGGTGTTTAGTACTTGTTATTGTAGTGTTTCCGTGAAATCTTTGTGAGGAAGTGTTATATATGAATAGCTAGCTACTCTTAACCGATTTAGAAACGCATAGATTTCCCCTGTTGAACATTTTTATTTGAATGACGATATTGTTTTTATTTCATTGTAGTCATTTTTTGCGAGGAATTATTGAAACTTTTACAAGAATTCAAGTTTATATTGTTTTTGTTGTGTATGAAATTTGAATAACTATCAACAACACTCTTTTGTAGTGATGGGTTTGGGGTGGGGGCAGTGGTGATGACTCCCAAGTACTTCTGATTATTAGAAGTACCTTCATCATCGTCGTCATCATCATCATCATCGTCATCATCACCACCACCGTCATCATCAGAATAACGATCAGTATTATCATCAGCATCAGCATCAGCATCATCATCATCATCAGTATTACTATCATCTTTCAAATGTTTAACTAGCAGATTATTTAAACGCTTTTAAAACGAATTAAAACTCCACTGTTGGTCAAACAGATCATCACCTTTATTTAATGTTGGGACCAGAAAACTTCAAATCTATCATACCCGTTTAATATTGGGATGCAGTTCTCTTAACTTTGACTTACATCGTAGAAATTTTGTTGAGTCCCCATTATGAATTTGTGGCGAAGTGGAGACAACATCTCATTATCTATTACAATGTCCGATATTTCATAATCAACTCATACCTTTCAAATCTCCCATGTCCTCCTACAACTGACAATCTTCTCCTTGGCAATGAGCACCTAAACTTTGAAGTTACATTGCAGCAACAAAGAGATTCGACACTGTGTGAGGACGCCCGCATGGGTTCGGTGCCTTTTACGGGGGCTGTGTGTGACAGTACAGCATTGATTCAGTTCAACTTTTAAGCTGTATGTTTATATAATAACATATCAATCAATATGTTAGTTGTTACTTGTATTCTAACTTTTGTTTTGTCAGCTTTATTAATTTACATGCCTTACCATACTTACGATTTACGTTCATAAGGTTACGAGCTAACTCCGCCATGGAAAGGAATTTGTATAAGCGTTTATAATGCTTGTTTTCCAATCCATTCTTCTTGAGATTGTAAACCTGTGTGTTTTGTAATATTGAACTGAATAAATATGTTTAAACTAAAACGAATTACCACGACTTAGAGTGGTAAGTAGATGCGTGAGGAAGTCACAATCTGTTTAAAGTGCACGGTCTTTCTTAAGTAAGTAGCGTAGCGTTTTTGAGGAGATGATCTTAATCAGATTGTGGAGAGTCATTACCTTATTTCTGGTTACAATCCGCAGGCTGGACGCCTTATCTACACAAACAGTATGATCTTTATTCAATTCCTTACTCTTCGCCGTAACGGTTAGCATCAGTTATTATTCATAGGAGTTCGAGGTCGGGAAACTGATATTTTAAAACAATTTTACTGAATAAAGGGAGGTAAGCAAAATTACGGTAACTAACATATTGCTAATCAATGTGAATCGCCAAGAGATGTCGCCATATAGATACAGGCTGCAAGACGATGCTGCTGTACCATTACAGGCTGCTAGGAGTAGCAGGGTTGCTAGGCGATGTCGCCATATCGATGAAAGTTGCTAGGCGATGTCGCTGAGTAGTATGGGTTGCTAGGTGATATCGTTGTATCGATACAGGCTGATGGGTAATGTTGTCGTATCAATGCATGTTCGAATATGTAAAGGTTTTCCCTCATTTAGGATCCTTGGACAGGACAGTTTTAAACTCGTGAAAACATGTGAAAAGTCATGAAAACAGGACTGGTTTGCATTATCATTTTAATGGTTTATGTTGTATTATATATTCGGTTTAATACACGTACATTGCAGGATGGCTGGGTTTGTTTTCTTTGATTGTTAACAAGTCTCGGCCGACCCTGGGACTTCTCCATGCGTGAATTTGCCAAGACTCCTGACAGGCGCAGGTTGAGGAGAGACAGATGCAGATGCAAGGGAAACCGGGTACTAGACCCTAGCTCTTCCTTATGAATAAACCCCTTGGTTCTTTAGCATGCCTGGTGTTTAGCACTAATAAACTTGAGACTACCTCTGGGTTTCTGAATTTTCCAGTGCCCCGGCCAGGATTCGAACCCGGGACCTGGTAGTCCAGAGCGTTCACCACTCGGGTGGCTGGTTGTGGGTTGTATGCCACATTATTCAACCTCATGCAATAACACATTTTTGAAAGGGACAAAGACAAAAAGTCACATAAATTTTTTTATGTATTTTAATAAGGCACAATTACATAATTTATAAAACAACGATCAACAGAAATAAAAATTACAAAGATTATTTGTTTTAAGCTGAAACTGCTTTGAAAAGATGTTTATTCATATTTTTATCAAACCTTCATCATAATAACATAACTGACCTGTTAGAAGAACCTTCATAGGACCTTAAAATATTAAAATACATGCAGTTTAAACATTTTCATACATTTAAGTGTTTTCTGATAATATCTCGAGTATCAGAAGTAAATTTTTGCTACATTTCTTTTTCATTTGCTGTCTGCATTTTTATACTATTTGTGTAAAACACTTTTACTTGAAAACCTTTTGAGTTTTCACCTCAAATTAAATTAACGTTAACAGAAGTACATACAACATGGAGAAAGAATACCTATATCTCAACAATAAATGTGTGAACAATTTTCAAGAAATCATAAATCCGTCTGTTTAGACATTATACCAACCATTTGTTGGTGTGTATTGTTTTCATAAAGCATGATATACAAAGGCACTACTAAAAAACAGCAAGCAGAATCAGCATATTTTAACATTTTTATACATGTAGTTGTTTTTAATATACAATATTTATTAACTTGTATCTGTTTCAGCTCTGTTCAGATGCCTGAGTGGTTAAAAACTGCGCATCAAAACGAAAAAGAGTTGTTTATTAGACGATAACAACGTTGAAAATGATGTTATTTCGATTCTAGCATAACCTGATGTTACAAAAGACGAATAAATGCAAAGCGTTATTTCCACGAGTATACATGTATTTATTTAAAGTCACGCGGTACAATATGACGTTATTTTAAGGCATACCGGTTCCCGCGTTGTTTATCGCATAATAAAACATTATTGTTCTACTCAAGATAAAATCATTGGTACAAAAAAGTCATGCTATTTTATGTATGTCCATCTCCAAGCAAAATAAAGCAGTGACACAACTTAGAAAAATGTATTTGTGAACGTCTTTTTTCGCAGACATTAATTGTGTCTTCTTTTTTGTTTTTGAATACGCAAGAAAAAACAAGGTTAAACATGATTTCAATATTGATAAATAAAGTAAAGCATTTGAAAACCGGACATTCCGGAATTCAAAACCCGGAGCAATTTCGTCTATATTTTTTCGGATTATTTTTTTTTCAATACAAGAGAAAGATTTTCCGCTTAAATATGAACAATGACAACTTGAGACGTTCTATCTACATGTACATGGGTTTCATTGGAAAAAGATCGATGTTTTTTTCTAGCTGGTTTACAGAAGGCTCGTATACTCGTGACTTTTCTCCTGTTTATGGATAGTTAATGCATCATTTAACAGATGAATTAACGTTTTAGTTGTCATAATATGAAGAGACTGATTCTTTTTAAGCTCTAACTTTGTGCTTTCGTCTTTGATCTGGACTCAAAACGGGTGTTCAAGTGTTTATTGGCATAACGTTTTCTGGGCTACCAAATCCGGCATCCTGTGACAATGGTAGTCAGACGCGCGGTGAACGTTTGGGTCACTTGCCCTAAACTTTAGGAAAAATCCCAAAGGTCAAAAGTATTTTTAACTTTACATTTAAGGCTTGAATCCGTGGTCATTTTACCACGTAAGGCTTGAACCCGTGGTCATTTTACCATGTATCGTTCTCCGGTTTACAGTTTTCAAGCGCTATTTCATTGTTCACAGGCTGACCGGAACTACTTATTGGAACTAATCCGCAAGAAACGTGTTCCAGTGACTGTGTAGTGCTCAAACCATCAGACTGTGCCATTTGGTTTTGGTTGCTAGTACAGGCGTCGAATTTTCGACGTTTACTTTGTGTTTCAAAACTGTCAACCTGATCTGTAGCGTTATCAGATCTTTTCATGCCTGGTGTTTGATGCCAGGTCGGTACAATCTGACACGGAGTCGGTTTGATGTCTACATCCGCAGACGAACTTTCAAAGCCGTTAGTCGAGTAAGAAGAGTTTTGTGTCTGATCAGCTGTTTCACTTCGTGGGGACGTATCACCTTTTTCATTATTTGCACCATTTCTTGAATAATATTTCACCATGGAGTTAGTGTCTTTTTGTCGACATGACGTCATCGATGAATCATCGTTTGATTGGTTAAAAAAGGACTGGCTTCCGGAATGCGCAGGAGAGGTTGTTAGAACTCGGTTGTGCGCCATCCTGTTGCTGAATGTGATTGCCCGGGGTATGGAGAAAGGAAAACAGCCTGGACCCTGGGACATACTCTGAAAACCTGGGGGTGATGGTGTCATTCTGCCTGGTCCTCTGCAAAAAACAAAAATATCAATATGAGCCTGATACGGACTAGCTTCAACAAATTGAAAGGCAAAACATATTTTAAATATTCAAATACAACAACAAAAGAAAGCAGTCATATCATGGTTCTATAGGATAGCTGAAATGGACTATTCAATTTTTTCAAGGACTCAAAAGTAATAGCATTGCTCTGAATGTAACAATAAAACCAACACACTATTTTTAGAATGAGTACGTAAGATTTGAAAATACAGTCAAACCTTTCTACACCAACACCAAAGGGAACATCAATGGTTTGTTAATTGAGGAGAAGTTGTTGCTCTAGGGAGGTTAATTTGTTCATATATAACTGCTTTGAGAAATAAAACATCTGTCTTTGTAGAGAGTTTTTTTGTTTTTTCGGAAGTGTTGTATAGAGAGGTTGGACTGTATATGTAAACGTAGTATTCATCAAGACAAAGGATTTTACCTGTCGAAGCTGTCCCTGAACCCTTTAGCAAAGGGGTTGTGATCTATTTTTAGCTGTGTGATCTGAAAATACAGAGGTACTTACTGATTAAGTATATCCATCAACTGTAATCACTCATTAGCAACTAGTTTACAAAGCGGAATTTAGAAATATAACTTAGAAGATGTATATGAATTGTAGCTATGTACCAAAGTCTTGCAAACGTTTGTCATAAGGAGCCTTCATATGATCATGATCTGCACTATTCACTCGCTATTCATTTGATAATCTTTCAGCGACCACCCATTTTGACAACTACTGGGTGTCTAACACAGGTTAGACAATTGATTCTTTTTTTTAATAAATTAAATACAATGTATTGCTCATTATCAGTGAAAGAACTATTTACGTCAGTGTTTTGGTACGCTGTAACAGCGATGAATTGTGTTTCCGGAAATGAATGCGTCTGCAGACTTTTTTGATCTTCCGGCGCACAAGAGTCAACTTGGATCACGTGAATACGAGGCTGATATTTGTGCATCGAGTTTAAGATGACCTGCAATTATAAAAGTTGTTTTATGTTGTTTCTTTTTCATAAAATGTCTGCAAGTATAGAACATGTTTAAAAATTGAAAGGAATGATGTAAATGGCCCTTGTCTATAGAACAAAAAAACGACACAAGAGCACAGTAATGTCCACCAAAAGATGGTGCTTTGAGAGATAATTTGAAACATACATAAACTTTAAATGTTATTAACTAAGTTTTGCAATTCGGTAATCTTATAACAGGACATAAGATGTAAATTTTATTGTAAAGTCCAGTGAAACAAATGTATTTTCCCCTGTCAAAGATGGAACATTAAATCATCAACTGTGTATGCAAGTAAAAACTACACTTTTGTATTATGTTGAATAAGAACGTTAAAATATTTGACGCACATGTCCAGTTTCTGCGTTTTTATTGTTGGTAAGTTTGAGTTTACCAAACACAATGTCCTGTTTCATCCAATTGGCCCCGGAGTTAGGTGAATCTGGGTGTAGATAAACCCGGCCATCTGTAACAATAAAAGAATACTTGTTAAATTATGTCACCTTTATATGCAGTTGCAATTGATTTGAGTTCAGGAATTGTACAGTAAAATCCGTAGTGGTACCATTCAAATGTGTTTATTTTAACAGGAGTATGTTATATCCATTTAGCATTTTATGCTAGAATATAGATTAAGAAGTGTTAAATCGGGCCCTGGAAATGTGTTTGTTCTCCGGAATTTCGCTATATACGGTAGTTCGCTATATACGGTAGTTCGCTATATACGGTAGTTCGCTATATACGATAGTTCGCTATATACGGTAGTTCGCTATATACGGTAGTTCGTTATATACGGTATTTCGCTATATACAGAGTTTGGCTAAATACGGAGTTTCGCTATATACCGTATTTCGCTTTATGCCATTTCCAGAGCCATGATATACGGTGCTAACAGTATTCTATATTACCGAATTGCAGGTGAAAGATAAGTGGCTGTCACTTCCAAATATAGCAGCAACGGTCATCGAAACTTTCGTTAGATAATTAAAGTTAACGTTTTACTTAAGACTGGCTATTGCCTGAAGGTCATTGTTCCATAAAATTAATGTAAGTTATTTACAAGCCAGTTGCCATAGGAAGCAAGAACCGACAGTTCATTTCAGAGTGTGTGTTGTGCGAAGCCAGTTGTATGTTAAACTGAGAGAAATAGAAAGTTTAGTAGTGTGTTTTAAACCCGCGTTTTCAACTTTTTTCAGCCACAGGTGAACAGTTGATCTATGTATCATTATGGGTAGAATTAGTGCTGGTATCCTTTCCTTCGTAAGAAAATGTCATTTTGTTTTTTTACATAAAGAGACATGGTCGGTAGGCAGGGTTGGAACCTATGACCCTCAATCAATGAAAGGTAACAGTGATTTACATCAGCAGAGCCTGTGTTTCGATTGAGATCTGCATGTTACTGTCAAAACACAACTTTCAGAATGACGTAGTATCTCAATTCCTACTATACATCATTTTACAGTCGGTTATATACAGTATATTTGTGTGCCCTCAAAAAATGTACATAAAGGCCCCAAAAAAATAGTCAACACGACGGTAAAAAGGACTTTAAACAAAACAATGACAGAGTCGGGAACAGCAGCCGCCGACGGTGAGAGTTTCTCAGAAATTGTAAGACGATGCCGTATAAACTTGGCACTTTTGTTTTTAATTACTTGCAAATATTACAGTTTTGTCTAAACGCTAATATTAAAGTCAGATAGTATTTTCAAAAATGGGTTTTATGTATTCTTACAGTTTAATTTAAAACTAATTCATTTTAGACCGATTCTTGACCTCGGTTCTTGCAACATGTTAAGTACTCTGATGATGAAAGCATCCCGGGGATCATACCATAGTACGCGCGCCGACAGATGGGCTCCGGGGTTGTGTATTCTAGCAGGTTGTAGCAATATTGATAACTAATTAATTAAGGTGCCTGCTAAGTGACAGCATGACTGGTCTGGACAAAAATATAATAAGTCTACAAAATAAACATCAAATTACTGTCTAATTTAACTTATATTTCCATTGCTTGTCACACAGTGTATATATGTGAGTTTCATCATTTCATCACGAAAGTGGACAAAACAATCAAACAGACTGGCACATACAACTTGTCAACGGCGCCTGCCTGCTGCCATGGGGGAAGCAGGTGAAAACACCAATTCTCTATCACCTGCAACCACGCAGAATATGATAGGGTGTGACTTTCTCACTCACCGTCGCGTCTGTGACAGTGCGGAAATGGAGAAATGTATGAACGAAACAAATACAAAATTATTTATTGCCATAGTAATTACTAAAGTATATGAATCTGTGTATTGATCAATTCCTATTGAATATCGAGAAATTCTGGGAACAAATAAAATGACTATCCTTGTCAACCATTGCTTTTAGCTTTATTTCAATTACATCTGCCAATAAAAGGAAAACAACATAGCATTTATTACATGCCATCAAGGCATTTATAAGTAAAAGTATGTTTTAAGAGTCATTCTGAACCATTATTTGATACGGTCATTTTGGGTAATATAAATTGAAAATTACAAGACGTGTTGCTTTATTTATTTACATGTTAGCATTCACAAATAACAAACAACTACATGTATGTTCCTGTCTGTAAAGTTTTAAGGTTAAACTTACTCTGTTCATTATTGTAGTGGTATAGAATCAGAACGCGTTTTTCAAAAACATGTAAGCAAGTTTGAAATGTACATGTAATAATTCTACTTTAAAACCAAAATAGTGTATTGTAACTATACAAATCATGATGAAAAGATTTTGCGGTCACCTGTCAATGTCTTTTTTTTCGACAAGTTGACAAAAACCTACGGAAAAATCTACCTACCTTACGAGAATATAATTACTTCCTATAATTTATGACACTAATATTGCATTGAAGGGTGCCGAGAGCACGGCCCTTTCACAGCCTCCCACTGGTAGATGTCGCCGTCCTTTTTTATCTACCCACAAAATGTAGTTTATCGGCTGGGAAAGGTGAAGTATTTGAATTTTAGACATATCCAAACGATGAGTGGTCGGCAATGACCAGTTGACAGCACGAAACAAAACACAAAAAAGAACTACTGAATTAAGGAAGGTGTAAGAAATGATAAAACGAAATGCGGTAAAAATTTAAATCTTCCATTTTCATTTCAAGGACAAAGTTTAAAAACCTTTTGATACGTGGTTCTATCTTAAACACTTTTTAGAAAAAAAGAAAATTGTTCAAATATACCTATCACAGACATCGAATGAAACAGGTGGTAGTTTTTTTTTAAATATGTTTGTTGAGTTACAAAATTAGAATTTTCTCATTTGACGAAAGTGTATATCTTGTAAAAAAAAATTGTATTCACATGCAATCAGAAAATTCGGTCACACAGAGTCATATACTTTAGTTTTAACATTGATAATTGATATCCTTGATCAAGTAAAATAGTGTCAGTTGTTCGTGTTAGAAACATGACGGTCACAAGAGAAAGAAATTCACATAGGTACATACTTTGGGGGAGCTGCTCGGCTTGTCCGCACGGTACCCAGTGTCCATTCTGGAACTTCCAGTGACTGTTGTCGGCCAGCACTATGTCAACAAATACGTTATATTGAGCGTGTGGATCGAGCCCGCTCAAACTGTACTGAAGGGTCGGGAACATACGCCTGTGAAAAGAAAACTTTCCCATATAAATCCAACTTTATAAAGTATAAGTATCAGAATTGTTATTTAAAAAGTTATTTTCAATTTTTAAGTTTTTACATTTCTTAATAACAGTTGTTGAAGTGTATTATTTTGTTATATAGCCGCTTTATAGACTTTCCGAAGTCAGTTTTACAAGTTGTGACTCAAAAATAGGGGCCTATGCAAAAGCAAAAAAGAAATGATTGTACAAAAAAATAAAGAAACTCATGAAAGCAAAATTTTGGAAAATATGTTACTATGACTGTGAATAGACCGTGAATGATGTAACAAATAAAAGAATCGAAGATGACACACGACGAAATAAAAAGTTGCTAAGAGTCTTATGGGAAAAACAATAATCAGACCAATATAATTTGGTACATATATATCATGAGAAATTATTATTATGTGAAAATTTGTCGAAATTGTAACAAAATATCCGTCTATTATAGATAGAACAATTATTGAGCGCGAAAAACCTCTATTTACAACATATTAGCAGTTCATTTATTCTGTTCACAGTTACCGCAAAAAAATCTATATTTTATACATAATGTTTGATAGTGGAATTCTTATATACATGTATTTATTTATCTTTCGAACATTTAGAAGCAAGTTGTATATAGCAACCAATAACGTTATTGTTATGAATTGCAGACGACAGACACCGAGATGGAATACTGCGGAAATGAACGTATATTCGTGTTGTCTAGTTTTAAGACATCAAAGGCTTCCAAGACAAACCCGCTTAACCCCTAAAACCTTCCTTTTTCTATACACCTCATAGTTGGTTCAATTTCCAGTAACATATTTTCGATCATTTTAAATAGATGTTATGTTGTTTGTCTGTTGTTTGTTTGGTACATTACTACTATGTAAATACATGTATTCCCTGAATTATAAGCAAAAGCGTTGCAATTTTACAAGTTAATATCTGACATTTAACGTATTTAAACGATGGAGCATGTTGCTTTGTCTTGAAGTCCGTGTGTCCGTCCCTTAATCCAAAAACACCGTAAAAGAATATTAAAGAATTATTCGCATTAATAAGAACATGAACTTGGTTTCTTTATTTGGTGTTATAAGAAATGTTTGTTATAAACTAAAATACAATAGCCTGTGCAGGAAAATTTTAATCACATTTTACGGAGTCCTGTTCGTGCCACTTAAAATACCCTGGCATTTCAAAGAGTGTCAAGAGGACTCCGTACGCATTTACATGAAGAGAAGAAACACGTACTTCTATTACTTTAATGAAAACTGACATGGCTGATTTAAAACATGATGAAAAAAGAAACACATTTTTTTATTTAATGTTCGGCTGCTATTTATTCCTTTGTCTTTTATGGGCATGGTGTTGTCAATAGAAAATCATCTTTGCTAGCAATAGGTCTTTTGAGTTGGTCTCGTACACACAGCATTTGGAGTGCTGACCGCCAAGCTTAATAATTTAAAGAGTTCTTTGTGTTCGCAGCAAATGTGAATTTACTTTATAAATGTACTTACAGCCAAAACTCTATCAAGTAATATCAATAAAATTAAAGATAGAGATATAACTGTTTTCCGAAAACTTCTATTAGGGATGCTACCATGATTTAACAGTGTTTAATGCATGATGGACAAAAGACGTAACTAAATGCAGAAAGAAAACAATACAAAATATGATGACCGTGTTCCTGTTGACAAAAAAAAAAAGCAAGGACACTTGAAAGATTCCATAAGTGGGACAAACATATGACTATAGATATAGATTTTGGTCTGTCCTCTTACAGTTCCATTAAGTTAATACAAATGTCGTATTTTTCTGCGTTATCTTTTAGTTAAATTTTCATTTTAAAGTAATATTATCCTTCAAAGTGGCCATCATAATTTTAAAAAGAACGTTAATTACTTATTTGTACTACTTGAAAAATGAACCTTGTCGAAGTTATGCTTAACCAAAATATATGAATCTGTATCGAAATTGTATTCCTATTAAATGTTATAGAAACAGATTAAAATCTTGTTTGACTAAAGTCCACCTTTTCTGTTAGGTATATCTTAATTTATACCTTTTCAAATATAAATGACAGTAGTATCTTCAGCTGGTCTGAAACTTTTAATTTATTTAAATAGGATTAATAGACTATTTTTAATAGTGTAATATAATATAACTTAATGTAAATAATAGCATGTGACCATGTGTACTGTGTACTCTTTTATTGTCTCTCATAATTCTTGTTAGAATGGCAGACTTGTTAGTCACTGTTTTTATATTGCATGAAATGTACATAATGTGTAACATGTATGGTGAGACAGAAATAAATAATTCAATTAGAGACCTGACTCAGAATAACTCTGTATATTTACACGTTTTCAAAGAATTTTGTGTGTTTTCAGCAATATTCTTGATCATGAATAAGATACGTTTGTGATATATATAGGAGAGAATGTTACTTTAAAGATCGAACTATAAAAGAATTAAATTATTACAAAACATCAGGACCCTTTGTATCTAACACCGCAAAATCCATCCAAACTTCAAGAGGTGTTGGACTTTGGAGAGATTTGATTAATCCTGATTAATCCGCCGATGGTCCTGATTAACTGTAACGTTTTTGTATTTGCGTTTATTTTGAGACTATTGTAAATCCTTGCATGTTTGAATTGCTTCTGATCATAGGAAAAATTGTAAATCATTGACTTAAAAGGGTATTAATCAATTACTTAAAGCACCTAAATCGGTGTCCTCCGGAAAGCTTCGGGGAAAGTCGGTTCCGCTTAGTACATGTAGATTCTTCGTGAAAAAAACGTGTTGCCAAAAAGTGTTTTTTATCTTATGCAAAATCATTTAAATGAAATTATCTAGCCATATTTCAAACATGAACTTTCGATTGGGTCAAATGTTTGGCTGTAAAACATCTTTTCAATATTCTATTTTTTCTATTCAAAATCAATACAAGAGTAACCAACATTTTATACACAATGTATGGAGAGAAGTACAGATGTAATTCATGGTTCAAGTTGTAACAGACTGATATTAATGTATAGATTTTGGAAGGTTTAATTAACAATAAAAAAGATAGAAATAAAAGGAAAAAAATCAGAAATGAAATAGAGAGAAGAGAAAGAATGTGCAAAAAGAAGAAAGTATTATAACGGGAAAGTCTATTGGCAAGTTATTCAATTTAATTGATAACATTTTTCTTAGTAATTTAAGTACTACACGTAATTGTAACATTCACAGTGATCGCGGGTCTTTAAAACAATGGTCAAACACAATTATTCTGTCTCGAAAGAGTGATCACGGGTCTTTAAACAATGGTCAAATACAATTATTCTGTCTCGAAAGATTCGCTTTTTAAGCTTTTATCTTTTTTATTCAATCTCGTTTAACAAAACTTTTTGCATTAGAGGCACGGGTTTTTTAAGCTTTCATTAGATTAAAACGACAAAGAAAAATCACGTGCACGAACTTTTCACTTTATTCACAATAATTATTTTCCCTTGTATATATATACATGTACAGCTAAGCGTTTATTATTATTATTATTATTATTATTACTTAGAATCAGAATTTAAGATCTAGTAGAAATAGATCAAGAATTAAAAATACGTTGGCATTAATTCTAGTGTAAAAAATAAAACGTTGAAGAGGATTTCACAGACCATGATTTAGACCTCAAGACCCAGGAATTCACTGTCAGTGTCTTTGATTTTTGTTTCGCTGAAATAACTGTCTTTCATAAAGTATTTCAAAGGCTGTTGTGTAAAAGGTGGTTGGTGGGATTCGGTTACAGTATACAGCGTACATGAAAATCAAAAGGGATATCCCTTTTCATGGCTATTTAAAAATACCAAAAGGAACATGGCTTTCTTTTTTAAAGTTGTTCATTCTTGTTTGAAAAATTAATTTAAAAACATTTTTGTCGAACAATTTCCACGCAGATACCCACCGAAACGCCTTTATGTAAGCTCTTTATTAGATTATTCATAAAATGTACAAATTATCTTATCACCTTAGATGCATCAACACGACTCTAACTTCTTTGAAATTTTGTCTTTAGTTGTTGAAAATACACTTAACCGATATTAGAAACGCAAAGATTTCCCCTGTTGAACATTTTTTATTGAATGACGCTATTGTTTTTATTTTTATTTAAGTCATTTTTTGCGATGAATTATTGAAACTTTTACAAGAATTCAATTTTATATTGTTTTTGTTGTGTATGAAATTTGAATAAAATTGAAACACGATAACACTGTTAAAATAAATATTTTGCCACGTTTGCGTTTCTAAACATGTTGAGTGTAATACCAAGTATAGTGAACTATTAGAAATAAAAACTGGAGCTGGAGTGTGAATTAAAAAGCTGAAAGTTTTAAACATACCTTCCTTGTTTTGTTATGATCATTTCGCAAGTATGTTGGTGAAATTTAGCCCAAAGGTCTCTGTTACAAAGGTAAACGCAAATGCTTCCATGAGGATAAAATCCAGTCGCCGGACTAGGTTGAACACACCCGAACGACATTATTCCCGGCGGCGAATGGCCTATTGCCGGCGACATCTGGCCATGGTAGTACATTTGACCGACGTTAAAGGCGTCGGAGTACATCTGATACGCGGGGTTCTGGCGATGAAATGCTGCTGGATACGTTGCATTATTTCCGTACGCTGGTTTATAATCACCGTTACTCGTGCCAAAAGTCGGAACAGATGCATACTGGGCAGCTTGTGAGGCAATGGAGAATTTCCGGCAAGACGAATAACCCATCGCATGGTTTTGTGCTTCCGCAAGCCCTGTGCTTTTTCTACAAGCGTTGAAATCATTTCTGGGGCCATCTTCTTCCTCGGCATCTCCGCCACTTGTTCCAACATTATTTTCCTCTCCAAGTGTTTCGTAAACAGCGTATTCTGAGTCGGCGTGCCCGGCATCTGGGTTAGAATAACTACAGTCATATCCTTTGAATGTTGCCGGAACATTGTTATATCCTCCTGAACAATCTTGAAAACTTTCATTTTGTGCAACTCCGTTCCGTCTAACATCCGAGTACGGCGAAAATGAATTATTCACAGGCATTTCGCAGTTAAGCCCTTCGGTACGAAGCATATTTGCGTATATTTTAAGTATATTTATCGTGTTTAGCGCTCTCGTTGTCGAAGTGAGGATTCAACTCGGAAAGGACAAAAAATGTGTAAATAGCTGTCCACACTCCCCGAGTGGTCTGTGAAATCCTTACACAAGGGAAAACTATGTTTATAACATAAACGTCGTGACAGCGTAATAAAATTTACGTAAAACTGCGAGAGCGAATTCTCGTTGACTTTTCACTTGTAAAAATTGTGCAAAGAAATATTTTTTTAAAGATTTTATTCTGATGCTATGATGTCATCCGCGTTTCCATGGTATATCATCATTTTATTTGCATTATGTTAATGTATTACAGAAAAAAAACTGTCTGTATGACATAGGGAAAATATCTGGGCGTATTTGGAATGCTTCGATCTGATTGGTTGACAAAGGCATCGCAGAGGTTAGGTGTACAGTAATTGCTAAGATGTCACGTGACAGAAGAAAATTAAGGTAAGTGCGAAATACAAAGGTAGCTCTTTTGAAAACATAAATTGGACGTTTTCATCGGTCAATATTTGTTGAAAAGAGTTTTTGTAGTTGTTTTGTTAGTAATTGGATTCCGCGGTCATTTGACTGTCAGATTAGGTCCATAGTCGGTTCAATATTTATACAAAATTGGTCAATTATTAGATGACATATCCCTGACTGCCCAGTTGGACATTATGGCAAACTCATCAATGATTCACATGTATAAGCATATATACAAATAAAAAATATATGGAAACATGATTTTCACAGAGAATATTCACAGAGAAAAGTGTTTAATTAAAGATGGTTTATTATACTGTTTATAAGTTTTTCATATAATATTGTAGGTCATCATTATTATTCATAAACACAAATAATCTATTTAACATTATTATTAATTGTTGTTGTTGTTGTTTGTTGTTGTTGTTGTTGTTGTCATCATTTTTGTCGTGATTTAATTATTATTATTATTATTATTATTTGTAATCGGCTTGTTAAACACGTTTGACCTGTTTCAGTTTACTAGTCGAGATATATAAGTAAGTAAGTACATGTAAGTAAGTAAGTCCAGTTCTACACACAAGCTGTTTTAAACAAGTTGAGTATTGTGTAAGAAATTCTCGGATCACATTTGCATTTGAATTAGCCACTGTATTTCTTTGTCGTAAAAATTTTTTAAAAAAATACTGCGAAATACTCAATAAATGCATCGGAAAATTGTGAACATTAGAAAGTGTCAGTTTTGAGCAAAATTTAATGGGTAAAATATATATTGACCCTTATCATACTAAATTTACAATACGAAATTTTAAATGAACTAGTTTTTTTTCTTGAGACAGTTCCATTGTTAACATGATAAATTTCAGTTCAGCGAAGAAATGTTTAGAATAAAATCTAGTGGGTAAAATTAGAACAGCCTTACAAAAAACTTCATCACGCTTTTCAAACAGACAGACATACATACAGACAGACACTTTTATTTCAATCAGGCCATACAAAACTGAAAACAACATGATGCTTTATTAAATACAACACGATTACGTCGGTTTGTCAACATTTGAATATCGGTATGTGGTGGGGACAGTGTTAATTTGACAAAATCATACCTATACATATAAACACTGTTGTACATAAACCAATTAACCGGTCAGCCCAGTTAGCCCAATAGGTAGAGCCCGAGACTTGTAATCTCGAGGTAGCGGGTTCGATTTCCGGTGTTGACCAACTAAATTACTAACAGTCTCTCCCATGTGTTGGTGCCATAAACCTGTTAAAAGAACCGAGGGTGTCTCT
>JAUMHA010007678.1:0-21086 GCA_032359765.1 Saxidomus gigantea
ACATTTTCAGCCCAAATATCCTGGAAATTTGTCAGAAAGGTTGTTTCGATGATTTCTAGCAACTTTGTTAAAAGCAGCTGTACTCGGGTGTTCGATAAAGGGCCATCATGGCCCTCTTGTTTATAAAAAAGGTACATGTATCACTGTTAACTTTCAATTTTCAGAGCTGGATAAAATAAATCTCACTATTTTTATTTTTCCTTATATTTTTTGCAGTCTGTGAGATTTTTGGCCTAAATGACATAATTAAACTATTAAATTATGTTATTACCATTTCAGTACACAGGGACGTTACAGACCCCTGCAAAACAAACATGTGTAAAACATACCAATTTTTCAGGGATTAAAAAACACTCTAAAACTGTCACTATGACTACTAGACTCTCTAAGTTTAAAGTATTTATTGCAGCAGTGAAGGTTTAAGATGAATGAACGTATAACATGTTATAAAATATGTCAAGTCGACCTATATTTCTTTAAATAAAATGTTAATACATGTGGCACTTTAAAAACAATGACAAATAAAACACATGTAGCTTTTTAAAATGTTCGTACTTAAGATTTAACTTAAACTTATAGCATTTATACCCTTTGATGATAGAAGCAGCAAAACAAAAATGCCACTGATAAGTAAATAGACAACGTTTTGGCAAAAAATTTCTTTCATACCACAACATAGTAAATATCAGATTTTGATAATTTCACTGAGTGAACAGTGAGTTTATCAGGATATAATCCACCGTTATATTTCGATTAACCACTGAAAAAATAAGATAAATTACTTTATTTAAATGCAATTTAACCGCAGATTTACATACGTAATTTGCTTAATTCACTTTCAATAAAATTGATATATTAAGCACAGTATTGTTTCGGCCGTACAAGACCCAAAGACGCCCATTTACAGCTTTTCAATCAAATTCAACATTTATAAAGAAATTGAACTGGCTTGAACTCGTCTGTATTTACTTTGAGACATGTATGCAAATGCTATGTAAGTGTTTTAAATAGTACGTGCCATTTAAACTTTAACTCTAGATTAACACTCATCAGGTTTTACTATACAATAAAAATTACGGACAAAATTGGTGATTGCAGACGGATCTAGAGGTTGCAATTATGACCTTGGAATGCGTGACCTAACTATCCGGGATGATCAGATTTCAGCTTCATCTTCGCTCTCTGAGTTTCCACCACGAGAAGCAAGACCGTATAATGCTGGCTGGTGTCCCGATTTTAATGACGAGCAACCATTTATACAGGTAACTTTAAATGCATACGTCATGTAGATACTTCACAAATGAAATTACTGCATTATAATGTCTTAAAGCTGCTCGCTCTCAGTTACCGTTGAAAAAAATATTTTTCAAATAAATTGACATACTTATTCATTAGTATAAAACTAAACTCTAGAATCAAAATATAAGTAAAAATCTAGGTAGGAATTTGCAGAAATCGATTCAAAAGGTCGGTTACACGGCACCGCTACACTATATGTTCATATTGAAATTTCAAAAGCGTTTGCAACGCTTTTGAATTTGGTAGCGTTTTTTTTAAATTTAGAGATATACTTGACATGAATTTATACTGGAGCTTTTTTATATAACAATATATTCTAAAATACGTTATTGACATACAGTTTGATGCACTTTATTTTTTTACCAAAATCTGAGAGCGAGCAGCTGGTAAAACCAATAGTATTGACTTCAAGTCCGTATATTCCAGTTAGTATTGGAATAGGAAATAAAGTCCTACCTGGACTGAATAGATGTGCAGATTTATGATATCCCTTCGTCGCTTCTCTCTGAATATGGGTAATACTATGTTACTCTGCGATAGTACTTATGATATATTGTGTTTGCAATCTGAGTCACCCTTGCCTAACGACACTGGCAATGGGATACGCGGCAGAACAAGATAACAAAAACCACATGCATTCCTATCTTGAACCTACGATTGTGTTAACAAATGTATCAGTCAGTAGTGATAAAGTTGAGTTGGTACAATTTCGAAACAAAATTTGATCAGAAAATTCATGTTACAAATTTGGTAAATTATGTAGTGGGGCGGGAATGAGTCATTTTTGTCGAGGTGATCTTCTCTGTTTCTGTCACAAAGGAAACTTTTAAACCTAATGTACCGACCTACAATGTGTACAGTCGATTCATGTTTGGTGTTTTCGTTTATATGTAGCCTCATATTTTCTATTTCCTTCATTCCGTAACCATTAGCAGACTCGACATGATGTCCGTGGGCATCTAATTTGTTTTAAATTCTTAAATTTAGTTTAATATACTAATTTATTTAAGCTCGATCGTGAAGACAGTTTGAAGCTTATAGATTTTTTCTCGAGTCTGCTTACTGGAACAACTAGTACATGTACTGGATTCATATGAGGAATTACGGTCATGACCCCAGTGGTGCTCGAACCCGCAACCTCCGGGATTAGCGGCAGACAACTTAACCTTTACACTACCGCTCCCTCGAAACTGTGAACTTGAACTACTTGTATTATAACTGTGCCATTCGATTGTTCTAATTATAATCACACATTACACTCAACAACAAGTATACACCTCAATTATGTGTCATATCAAAATCATTTTGAAAGATACGGTCATGAAAATTTGTCAACAACTTATCAGATTCATTATTTCAATACTCGGTATAAAGTTGATGAGCATGAATGGTGATTTCATTGTCTCAGAGAGTTTACATCACCACACCCCTAAATGTGAAATTCACAAAACTGTAAATTATGGTAATTCTACATTTCTTCTAAATCATCTAGAACAGTAAAGTTTTTGTTATAAAGCGGTTTCTGGTACCAATTTCAAATATCCCGCTTTGATAAAAATATCATCTCAATACTAAATTTATTGACGGAGTTGATCTGTCTAACCTTATAAGAATTTTCTTTCCCATGCATTTATCCAACAAACCTCGTCAATTGGATCAATTGGTTCAATTCAGTGATGTATTTTCTCCAAAGTGACGTTTTCACACCACAAACTGACCATTAGAGATTCACGAGAAGTACGAAATACCAATTCTTGAAGACGTTTACGTCCAAGCCACAAATGAGTTGAAAAAACGTTAGGGTGCTCATTTTCCATCAAATCTTCATCCGATCGAAATGAAGTAGAGGATAGGAATCGGGCAAAAGTCTCAAATTTCCTTTTTACACTTAACATCTACCCAAGAACATCTTCTTAAAGAATTTGAATGATCAAACATTACCACGTGTCTGCTAATTCTATTTTAGTGAATCATAAATGGTCGTCTGTGTTACACGCAGATTGATGACAGTCTGGTAATTTTAACGTTTTTGTGACTTTTAAATATTGGGGATAGTGTGTTTACAGCGCTGCGAACCAATGAGTTTGGTACCTATCTTTATAACTCTGATGGAATGTTAAATTTAAATCTTTGATCTTATGATTTTAAAATATTCATCAAAATATCTTGAAAATTGAATAAACTACAAGATTTATTTTAGGTGTATACTTAGAAAAGTGGTTGAGTGTATTGTTGAGTTTAGGCAAAGAGGGCTAGATCTAATTGATTATGCTATGTTTTATGTACACTTTTACCGAAATCTATCTGTCCATCCATCAATCCATCCATCAATCCACCCACCAACCCACCCACCGATCCATCCATCTACCACCCAGCCAGCAAACCAAACAGCCAGCCAGCCAACCAACCAACCAACCAACCAACCCACCCACCGACTCACCCACCCACCGACCCACCCACCCATCCATCCATCCATCCATCCATCCAAATCGCAAGTTTAGGTGTTTTCTTACAGATGTAAGACGAAACGTATCAAATTCAGTACCAGACTGTCAATTGTTTAGAAACATTTCTACATCATTACTAAACGCTTTCGTGTGACCATTTAACGTAGATAGACTGCCTGTGTTCAGTTAGGTTTTGCATCCAGATTTCTGTTCCTAGTCGTTTCTTGTCTTCAACCATGGCCCAAGTCATGTAATTATCACTGAGCTCTCGGACGAAAAGTAAAAAGGAGTTACGCTTTAAATTGCAGGTAGTGTTCCCTGAAGTTAAAACTATAGATGGAATTACTGTTTTCAATAAAAAGGAGGTGAAGTTTTTTTCTGAAATGAAGAAACTGGTTTTGTGTGCAGTTGCTAGCTTAACGTTAACGTATTCACTGAGTAACGACAGTAAAGTTTATAATCAGGTAAGTTTAACAAATGTGATTATTTCAGAGAATTTTATATTTCATACATAACTCAGAAACTATTCAAGGGGTTTAGTTGATATTTCATTCTATTATACATGTAGAAGACATTGCGGGGAAATGCAGCCGGACTAGAAAACCACAATGGGGGATGTATTACGTAAGAAGATAATAGCCATTTAGAGAAATCGCAGTGTGTAAGAATCATAACCATAGGAACTTGCATCTCATTTAATAAGACTTTCTTTCCATACATCTTCTACAGCTGGAAACTGGACAAATAGAAAGGGACATTTGTCAAAACTGATATAAGCTTTACTGGACAAAATCCAGTAGAGTTTATGCCATGTAATTTTTCCGTCGACGGTCCTGCCGTATTTCCGTTTATCCGTAAACTTTACCTTGATTACACTCTACAGGTCATAATTTTTATTAGACTTTCATGATACTTGCTCAAAAGGTTGCCTGCAACCTGTAAATGATTTTTGTTTTTGAGGTCAGTGGGTCAAAGGTCAAGGTCACATTGACCGCAGATAGCGTTTACTTGATAACGCTCTAAAGTATACAATTGTTCTTCAACTTTCATCAAACTTGCTCAGAAGGTTGCCTGCAACATGGAATTGAATTTATTTTTTTTGGGGGGGGGGGGGGCGGATCAGTGGGTCAAAGGTCAAGGTCATTCTGACCTCTGTTAGCTTTTCCTTAAAATCTAGAGGTCAAAGTCTTTAGTTAACTTTCATCATTGTTTTTGATGGTAAAAGGATCAAAGATAAGGTCACTGAGACCCCAACATTGAAAATTATTTCCGCTTAATATCTTGAGAGCAATATCATCCGCAGTCTTCAAACTTCATAGGATGAGTGGGTTTAATGAGTAAACAATCTCTACTCCCGTTGGGGTCAGTGGGTAAAAGGTCAAGATCACAGTGACCTCCGTTAGTTTTTATTTGAGAACAATTTATAGGTCACAATTTTCATTTGACTTTCATGAAACTAGCCCAGAAGGTTGCATGCACCCTGTAAATGATTCATTATGCTTTTGAGGTAAGTGGGTCAAAGGTCAAGGTCACTGTGACCCGAACACAATATTTGAGATCTTATTGTCAACAACAGTTTTGAAACTTCATAGGATGATTGGTCTTACTGAGTTGGTGATCCCTACTGTTGTATGGATCTGTGGGCAAAGGTCAAGGTCACCGTGATCTCTGTTAGCTGTTCCTTGATATCATTCCAAAAGATTATCATAAAAGTTACGATAACCTAGTAGTTTTTGTCAAAGTCTGCATCTTTATTTTTCAAGACTCTATATTTTGATGCCTCAAACCAAGATAAAGAGGAATATTCAGCCAGGTTGTTGACACCTATAAGGGCAAAGATTGTCAAGCTCTTCATAGAAAAGTCGCCTCAAATTGAAATTGACTTGACGTGTTTGCGGTTTGAACTCCATGGATGTAGACATACAGGTAAGGATAAGGCTACAAGTGTTCGATGAATATTGTAAGAATAGTTTCCCCAAGAATAACACTTTATAGTGAAAACAGGATAACACAAAATAATATTAGTTTAAACTTAGTTTTTTATTTTTTTCAAATTAGACATACATGGTACAAAAAACACATATAATATTACTGGATTTGAAAACGTTAATTAAATCTTAAAGCCCAGTCTTATAATCAGGATTTCGTTTGAAACCAAGCTAACATAACATTGCCCTGAATGTGATAAGAATAAGTTAGGAAAAATACAACTCTATGCAGCACGTGCTGTTACCGGATTATATCGGTCAGTTTCTGTACAAAATTTAATCGAAGACATCGGTTAGATGCCTTTAAGCGATAGAAGAAAATTTAAGAAATGTGTTATCATGTACAAACTAAAAACGATTGTAGCCAGAGCAATTTACTAAAATATTCCCTAGAGCTGTTGGAACAACGAAACAATTATAATTTAAGAAACGCTCAAGATTATACGGTTATGGTAGGACGAACAACACTTTTATTTAACTCGTTTGTACCATCCATTCTATACCAGAAGAATAAAAAAACCTCCCAATCAGTATGTACATGTAGTTTCAAAAGCTAACTCAAACGCAACTTATTTCGGTAAAATGGCGTTCCAACATACCACATGCATTTCAAAGGGCCAGTGTTCTTGGCTGTTTGCCATGCACGTTTAAGAAACGGCTGCAGTAACTTAAAGGTTCATGTTTTTAAAAATAGCTTAAGTAATGATCAAAACTCTATCTGTCGAAGTGGAATTGAGGATGTAGTAATTTTTCTGTATCCATAATATACTTCTGTAAGTGTATTGTATTTGGGAGGTCTATCTTATAAGTAGCATGCACTTGTGGCTCAAACCATTTGCTGATATAATTAAGCAATAAACTATGTTTGTATTATGGCTACTGCATATATTCATAGGAAAATAGAGTACTGTGATTCTGATAATGTGCACTGAGCTTAACTGTGATCTATCTACAATAGAGAATATGGTCAATCTACATTAGACCACAGTACCAATATCGCAACAGAGCAAATCTGCCATAATACAAACTAGATAGAGTACTGTTGACTCGAATAATTACGTCATTTCCGGGAGGCTATGCCTGCTCGAAATAACGTTATTATTCTCGCAAACAGTACTTTTATCTTACTTAAACTAGAAGTTTCGTGGCACAGTCGCGTTTATTGTATTATAAATCTCGGTAATCTTTGAAAATAGGTAACGATGGATCAAAAGCTAGTTAACGGTTTCCATGTAATATTATAGAAAAACATTGTCAACAATGTACAAGCTACAATGTTTCCCAATAAACATGAAAGCAGACCAGAATGATCGTCTTGGGGAAACTGTCAAGTGGAGTCAAATCAAAGTAACACCTATTGAACACTTTTATATTCGCGGCCAGGTTTTGAATGTTAGTCTTGATCAATTTAAGGTGTAGTTTGAAACTAAATTAGTTGAGACAAAATCTAGGTCACCATGTCCAATCACAGAAAACCCTTGTAACACTCTATAGACAACAAATAATTCCAAACTAGCATGGAAGTTGGTCAAAATGTTTGTGAAACTGGTTTATGTGAAGTAAAAAGCAAGCTAACCATGCTTAATCACAGAACAAACCTTGTGAAAAATCTAGAGTCCACATGTTGTTCCCAGTCAGCACGAATGTTGGTCAGACTATATGTTTTGACGACCACTAGGTCTAGTTAGAGACTGGGCTAGTGGGGTCGTAAAATAGGTCTCAATGTCAAATCATATAAAAACTTTTTGGGCACTTTAGAAGCCACCTTTTGTTAATTTGGTCGGAATATGTCTTGATGAACTCTATGTTGAGACCTGTATACCCAGTGTAAAAATGTAGGTTCAGTCTGTGTTTATAATGTTATCAGGTCACTGATATGATATAGGACCAACTTGGCCATCTTGATTTATTTTCTTGGGCATAACGTTACATTCATAATTTTTTAAAAGAAGATGGCTGTTGGCCAATCAATAACTTATTAATTTTGGGGTCCAGGGTTTTATGTATATCAACTTGAAACTCAAACTGTTATAGGTTCATAAGAGGACCGTTGCGAATGAGTCACGATATTATTGCAATCAGTATTGGAAAAATATCACCAGGAATTTTTTTTTTTCAATTATAATCATGTTTTATTTAAAATATAGATTTCTGTTTCCGAGAACAATTTAGTTATTTCAAGGAGGCGTATTATGGCACATTTGCTCTGTTGTGCTGTTGTAGATGTTCTATATTGTAGATAAGTCCTGTTCTCTATTGTAGATAGGTCATAGTTGTAAGCTCCGCCCCCATACACAGTGCACATTATTAGAAATACAGTACATTAGTTTGCTATATACATGTATTTATGCAGTAGCCATAATACAGATTAAAATAACCACTCCTGTTGTTGTATAAAACATCACTATCAGTTTTCTCAGTGCTTTGATCAATTTAAATAACTATCACGTTTTTAATCAATACGATATAACTCCAGAGGCTTACCAGTTGTATATATCTTTAGTGATAAATATGTTAGGCACAGTGACAGCGGAGCATACATATTATATACGTTACAATTATTGTACTACATGATGCAGCAAATGTTGTCAAACATTTAATCTATATAGACTACTATAAATACAAATGTATAATGATTCAAACCAATTATTTGTCTATTGTAATATGTTATAAATGTGCTATATAATCGCTACTGTCGGGGCGAAAAAAAAGTAATGCGGCATTTGAATATTACTTGCTAATGGTTATGAAACAATCGAAACAGGCACTTTGTGGAGAAAATAGAGCAAGCCCTCTGAGATGTCGTATCTATCCTTGAAATGTAGATTTTGCTTAATGAAATTATTTTCCAAATTATTTCATTGCTCAAGGAGTTATGTAGATCAATTCAAACGCATTTTTGCTTTTTTTTTGTTGTAAGTCTATCATTGTTTAATTTAAAAGCATTCGAATTTCTTACATTCAAGTAGTGAAGTCTTTTTTTTTTTCTTTCAGAAAAGTTCACAGTCTTCGATACATTTAAAAGATATTCACAAACTTTGGCCTACGAAATTGTGACATATGCAAGTGAAATTCGTGACTTTGGAACTGTACTTACGAGCATCGGTTATCCGGCCGACTATCCAAGTAGTCAGTCAAACAAGTGGCTAATCCGGTTTCCTGAATTCCACTACATAAAATTAGTCTTCTCCCATGTTTTTTATAGTAAAAAGCAGGTACATGTACTATCATGTTGTAATATGTTTGGAAACGTAGAAAACAAAGTTTGAAAATGCAGTGGAGCCACAACTTTTATACTTTTTTTGGATTGAAATTGATATAAACAGGACAAAGTGTAAAAACAAAATGGTGTAGCTCACACAAATTACAACAGACTCTCGTTCGGCATGTGTTTTGTATTGAATTCGCCGACACCAGCCTTAAGTATCAGGTCACTGTTTTTTAAGAAAATTAATCCTCACATGCTCTTACATTATCAGACGCTAGGTTGTTGTGACTGATTTCATTTAGAGATAAATAAGTTATGTACCTCTAAGGCATAGCTTGTAAAATAACTTAAGAGAAAGGCTTCTTGTAGGTGCCTGTTTTATATTACAGTCTACATTGTACATGCGACCACCTGCATTAAAGAGGCACTCCCTAAATCAGATGTCATTTTTTTTCTTTTTTTTTATCCTCTTTCCTTCTTTCTTTTTTTCCTTTCTTTTTTTTTTTGTTCATATGAATTTTATTCTCCCCGTACATGGATATGTTTATGCTTCAAAAGCATATAGAATAGAATATTTTCAAATATTATTACTTAAAAGTTTATGCTATACATTCTAATCATCGTCGGTAAAATCAGCGTTTTAAGATATGTTACAGTATCGTAAAACATTCAATGATCTATGTAAAGTTGTTGTTGTTGCTTAACAATTAATGGGTGGATAGAGATTTATTACAGAATGTCTCTTTGTTGATTATTTGTGCTAAAATGAGGCATTTCTCGATATAATTATGTTGTCCTTTAAAATTGTATTAATTTATCAGTGTACGTTCATTGTACACACTATTTGTTTGGAGAATATAATCTGCCAGATGTAGGAGAACCCATTTAAGCGACTTTTCTATTGAACGATCATTTAAAATCCCGCCCAAACGTTTTTTTTTGTTCACGATTTCAACAAATTTATTGTCTATTTGTCTCATTTTTATGACACTTGCCATCATGGCATCTAAACGTGAGGTTCAAACTATTGACGAAAGGGTTTCGGTCGCAGGGCTATCTAAGACAAAGAGTGCGAGACAAATTGCCGATATTAATATATTGATTACTGTTATAGTATTTTAATTTACAGACACGACATACACACATTTTGTATTAATAACATTTGAATTGTCTTGTATCATTACTTTATTTGAACTTAAAACACGGCACCGAGATTAAAATAACAAACTTTTGTATATTTTCAGGGATTAAATTTTTTGGATAACTTATCTCGGGTATGTAATGATTCCATTATAATATCATACTCCATAGACGAAGGAAATCCTTTCTACAGCAGATATGAAGTCAAGTTTCCCGCATCTATTGAAACCGAAGAAACGATGCTTGTTTTGACTTTTGTCAGTTGCTTCGCATGGAAACCGATTCATCTGGGCTATGGATTCAGAGCTGTGGTAACTTACCAAGGTAAACAACTTAGGGTACTGAGAAATAATTAATACAAAAAAGGAAAACAAAAATAACACTTTTAATACTCCCAACTATAACTACTTGGAACAGAACCAGTTTATACGTGTGCATCGACAACAGCAACATTGCGGAAAGCCAAAAAATAATCATGTGATGCTAAGAAAACAAATTTTATTCAAATAGTTTCGAGAAAAACATATTTATGTTAACAATTTATATTTCCTTACGTAGACAATAGTGTATGCATATTCCATTGTTCACTTACTTTTCCGTCTACATCGGTAACAATTTGACATGCTGCACTGGTACATTTACTTGTATAATATACCTTGATGTATACATGTTGTTACATTGTACCTAAGATATTGATCTGATTATGCTTCAAAAACAAAAATATAGTGCGTTAAATGATTCTAGAGCTGGTGTATCATTTATACATTAGGATTTATATTATAAATTGAAAAGTAAACTTAAGTTGGATACAAATGCAAATGCATATTTACAGTATGTCACCGTTGGTTCTCTTACTTGTCTTGTTAGAATTGAAACTTGAAATTGGTGGTTATAAAACGAGTCACAATTTTTTGTTGTATCCATGATGAACAGGGGAGTGAGCCTTGGCAAACATTGGTTACTCAAACATGGTGTTCGAATTTACTATGATCTTGCTTGCATACGTGTAGATGGGAAATATGTTCCACGCCAGGGAGACATTCCCATTTCTTCCATCATTAGATTAAAATCTTAAACAAAATTAGCTCCGCAAACAATAGTCATCTGGTAAAGTAAGGAATAATTGAGACTTAAAGAAAATTCTAACTATAAACTTGATTAAGTTTCAGCCATTGATACTAATTTCCAGAGTCATGAGCAAGGTTTACTGGTCGCAAATCGATTTCTAAGTTTAAACCTGATCGTTTAGTTCCAGCTGTGATTATACATACTACCAATAAAAAAATGGATTCGATGACGTATAAACACCTGATCAATTAAAAAAACACGTGATCAATTTGTTTAAATCAAATGCTGATCTCTTTACGAGCAACGATTCTGAATTAAGTCACATAGATACTGTTAAAATGATTGTTGAAATTGATTCTGAAGATCACCCTCCAATTAAACTGAAACAATACTCCATTGAACAACCTAAAAATTGTCGAACAGACTATTCATGAAATGTTGAAAGCAAATATAATTTCAAGGTCTACATTCCCTTGGAGTTTTCTGAATGTGACGAGAACGATGGATCTGAACGATTTGTGTTGATTAAAGGCACTTCAATATGATTACAAAGTCAAATTCTTATCCCTAACCTGTAATTGATGATAATTATTTTGGCTCTTTTAGGCAAGGAAAAATGCTTTACATCTTTATATTTAAAAACTAGATATTGGCAAGTTGCCATGGATGAAGCAGATACAGAAAAGACTCTATTCACTTGCCATTAAGGGTTCTTTTAATTCCGAGTTTTGTCATTTCGTCTAACAAATGCCCCCACAATTTTCGAAGGGTAACATGTAATGTCACATGTTCTTGATGGTATTGACGCTTTCACTACGTGAACCTGGATGATATTTTATTATAACTCCTTTGATGAATATTTAGTTAAAAGATTAAGAAAACATTGTGTAGATTGTCAAACGCCAGAAAAAACCTTCCTTTTACCATCAACAAAGCTTTTAAAAAAGAAGATATTATCGTGTTCTTGGTGATGTATTGAGTAAAGGTTAAAAGAAAGTTGTTAAATTTGCCAAGCGTTAAAGACAAGAACGTGATAATTCCGACAGCGAGTCTATTAACAGAGGGTTAGGACTTCAAAAAAGGTTATAATGAAAACAACCAGTTGAAAAATGATTCTGACTCGGACAAAAACGTCTCTGTTTTTTCGAATAGGCTGTCAACAAAACAGGCTAAATACAGAAACGGAGAGTGATAAAATGTCAGTAAAGTCAGACTTTACTATATATATTCATCACACACTCCTCAACTTAATGAGATAAGCAGTTTCTCAAGTAAGAACCCCCTTGTTATAGAGAAAACACCTGTTGTATCAATCATTTGTTACACTTCAAGACAAGAAACTGTTAAAGGAATAGTGGAAGCAATTAGTGAGTTGCTCTATGCTTCAGGTTCATTAATGAGTGATATTACATGTTTGTGGAGCCAATATGTTTTCCCTGGTGTATACCCTAATGCTTTTTAGCATACCGAATCTGTTGTTTTGCGTCTGTTGTTTTGACGAGACAATATGTTTTATTTCAAATGTCAAACAAAATTACTACCCAACAGCTTGATTGCATGCTAGTTTCATTGTTAACCACAGGCCATTTTCTCTTTAGTTTTGTCAACAATAAGGTTGATGTAACACATGCTGAACTTATTGCGGCCATTATAATAAATCAGTATAAGCTGTCCCATCAAGTTGAATAAATAATGCAACCATATTTAAGGCAATTGAAAAAGAAATTCAATACATAACACTAATGAAACGTGTGACGCAACTTCTGAAGAATTTTTCTAAAATGGATACAACTACGAACTGTCGTTCGAAAATACGTTTGCTGCCATTTGTTGGAAAGTTCTTATATTTTGCTTTAGGAGTATTAGGCAAGACATAATTAGGAAGTACATGTATATATGAAAATATTTAAGTCCTTACGGCTAGGCAAGTAGACAGTTTATATGTTGGTGAAGAAAGTATTTCAATTCTGAATGTCATACAATTGATTAGATTTGCACAGTCTTTGGATGATAAATTGGAAAGTATAGCCAATTATTTTAACAAGCAAATCTTTGAGACAAAATATTTTCTAGACATGTATACAAAACTCGACTTAGATGTGGAAGAAGTAAAAACGATGTTACAAAACTCTATGTTTTACTAAAAACATCCTAAAGTTCAACTTAACTTTCTAAGTTTAGGAGAAATATCTCCAAGTGTGATCTCCCTACATAACTTGCGATCGTTATTGCTTAATAACTTAAAACACACCATCCACATTTTACTTTCACTAAATGGTGATCCAATATCCGAGTGACTGTTTTTCTCCAAGTACTTATGGATGTTCGTAACATTATTATTGTGCTATCCATACCTCTTCTCAGACTTGAAGATATCTAATAGATTAAGTTTATTGCATTTCTAATCTGCCTGAACCATTTTGCAAGACTACATAATGCTGACCCTTCTACTGTGTTGTTGTTACACAATGTGGTTGTTTAAAAAGATCTGTTCTGCTTAACGTTTGTGTTGGTAACGGAAAAAATGTTCAATAACTGATATTGAGATGGCCACGATGCCGGACAGAGATATCACCAGACAGACTACGTCACCTGCGGAAAGAGTAGCACCTTCTCCATCAAAAGATAAAGCGGTCGACCGCTTTATTCGTTTAATTTATCCGCAACTTGACAATGATACAACACTGTAAAAACAATGACTTACATCTTTCCAAGACCTATGTTTTTTGAACTTGTATATAATCATCTATGTGTCTATGTTATTGCCGTGATTTTTGATTTTTTTTTTAGCCAATTAACTAAATATACATGTAGCCAAACATTTTTGTGTATGTACATTTATAACGAGCTGATAAGGATGACTACCCATGGAAGAAGCATCTCAACTTCTAAAACTGTTCCACTACTTCACGTCGTTCTTTCGTCTTTCCACTACAGTTAAACTTCGTAAACTTGAGCATCAATAACTCGAGGAGCTGGGATAATTTGAGATATCTCACCGGTCCCGGCAATATTTCCTATACGTTTACCTACACATAACCCTGGCTAACTCGAGCATCGGTAACTCGATCACTCGAGGAACACTGCCAGGTAGTTTTCTTGCTAATTCACCAGGAGCAACTCGAAGTCGCTGTTTAAATAAATATATTCACACTTTCGCCTACGCATCTATATTTTGGACACGTCTCGAGAAAAAACTTCTATTGTTTCTTGCCATTGAGTGTCTGTTTAATGTCAATCAAATCTCCGGTTAGTGACTCAACTGTATAAAAATATTATTCGCACAATTTAACTGTCTCCAACTAAAGCCACTTGTTACTTTGATTAAATGAGACAACATTAAAATAAAATCAGTCTGCGAGTTTGATTGTTTGTGTAAAGAAATTAAATTAATAGTTCGATACACTATTTTTAAATAAATTGAAACAAAATAAAAAAAATACCGGTACTTTCGATTTTTCAATGACTGGAATGAATAAATCATGGAACGGGTATTGTAGATGACGTTTGTAAAACGTTTTCTTTGAAAATGTTACGAGTGTTTTACGAGTCACCAGTACCGTGGAAATAAACATGGATTTCTTTTTATTAAATAAATTCGTTTTGCAATTGGTACGCCATAAAAAAACTAGTGAATTTTTTTTAATTAACGGTTATAATACTTGCCGTAACAGGTGGGGTGGGGAAATCAATGAACTATATTAATAACACCTACAGTGCATGTACAATGTCAGGAAGTCAGATAACTCGAGACCTTCAACAACTCGATCAGTTTACTCGGACACGTGGGACTTCGAGGTATCGCAGTTTTACTGTATGTTTCGATTTTAATTCTACTATTTATTACTTTTTATAAAAAAATGATAGCCATAAAGTAACTATTAAGTCTTATTACGCATTTAACACATGGAAACACATACTGGTGTAGAAACCGCAGATCAAAGTATACAAACGGATGATAATTGTTATTAAGTTAATCGATTTTCAAGTGCAACTAGAGACGTAGATCACGTTGATATTCCGTTATCCGTTCTTCAACCGGTTTCCCCCGAACCTGCAATTACCAGACTTTGTATGCTTGAATTCGGATGGCCACATAGACACCGAGATATATTTTTATCCTCCGCCGTAGGCGGAGGGTATCGTTTTTGCGTTTACCCACCACCAGGAGCAATAACTAAGGAATTGATAAATAGAATTTCATGAAACTTAAAAAAGTATACAATACAATAGAATAATGCCGCGGCGCACAGACACTTTTCGTCAAGATTGGCTAAGTATTTCGAGAGATATTGCCCTTTCATTGTTTTTTCTTCTATATTCAATATAAAAAACTTTCAAATTCTCTTGCGCTGGAACCAGTTATCAGAATTTAATCGTGATTGCCTAAAATAATTTAATGATCACTCTTTCTAATATCCATCCCCTTCACCTACCCCTTCACCATCCTGTCGAGGATGGGGCCAGATATTTAAAAATGCTTCTTTTTTTATAAAAATTGACAAAATTCGATTATGTTTGGCACAAGGACAAATGTAATCAAGTTCGTAATTGAAAATTTACAAAATATATATTTTTTAGAAATGATGCCCTCAAGGTCGTGTAGCGCTTTTCTTACATGATACGGACACTTAATGCTGTTTGTTTTCTGAAACTAAAAGTGCTGATTTAATTTAACTTCCAACAACTGAGTTCTGTATGACTGTAAGATGCAGAAAATAATACCCCTATATGAGACCCCAATGGTTTGGTGAAATTTTGAATATGCTTCTTTTTTTTTTTTAAAAGGCTTGTCAGAATTTGTTTTTGTTTGGCACAAATAATCAAACAACGGAAAATTTATTAACTGGATATTTCATTACATAATCTATGTAGAAACTTAAGAATTTAATTTGTCTGAAACTAGTAGTCCTGATTTAATTTTACTTACCACAATTAGGTTCATTATGACTGTAGCTTGAAGAATAATATTATTTCCGCGGATATCAAGAACCAGTTAGGTGGCGAAATTTTAAAAAAGCTTCTTAAGTTTGTTTCTGCTATAGGCAAACCAATTTACTTTCCAGTGTTTCTGCTATAGGCAAACCAATTTACTTTCCAGTGTTTCTGCTATAGGCAAACCAATTTACTTTCCAGTGTTCTTTTTTTAGATAATTGCTTCATTCGGCGGGGGATATAATTTCACTGGGTTTGCTTGTAATTATTGTTGTTGTTATATTAATTCTAAAATAGTTCCGTTTTAAGGTTGATTTTTTTTTCAGATTTAGGCGTGATTATTTGTTTTAAAAAATCTCTTTATAAGAATAATGACATATTTTGGGATAATGAAGGTATTTGACACTAAGCCAAGCTATATCCTTACAATTACTTGTATTAGATACCTGGGTGTATTAATTACCTAAGATATTGATCTGATTTGAGATTATATGCTCGAAACATAGATTATGTGTTCAATGAACGTAACATGATAACAAAATACAGTTTCAAAGAAGAACCTATGGCGAAAAATGCCTCATTTTACCACAATTATTCAATATAGAGGCTTTCCGTAATAAATCGCATACACAAATAAATTCTACAACAACAACTCTACATAGATTCAAATGGTTAACGGTACTGCAGTATAGTTAAAACCGCCGATTTATCGATAATGACTGGGAATGCATAGCTGAAACTTTTAGGTAAAGTTATAATACTTCCAAAGATTCTATTATTTAAGTTTTAAAGGTTATTTAGCCGACATTAGTTATAGGGTATGTCCCTTTAAGGAAAGTATTGGTTAGCAAGGTAAAGGCGTGGTGTCAAAGATCTATCTGTGTATTTCTCTGATAGATTAGTTAGTGTTACATTGTATCTAACGATCAGTTAGCACGTGCATATTAACTGTTGTGAATTGTGTATTTAAGTTAAGACGCCGCTGTGCAAGTTTTAGTGCTTAAAGAAGCCGCTTATTAAATTTTGATAATGTCTTACATTTACTGAACTTGGATTGTCTAATTATGTTAGTTTATGTCTCCGCTGTCGCGGCATAATTAAACGCTTATAAAATAAAACGAAAACGATGTAGCCATTCTCAGAACGGTAGCCTACCGCTTTCTCTCGCTCAATTGATTCAGTAGACAATCCTACTGAAGTATGTTCAGAAGAATTTCAACATGTCTGCAGTTGCCACAAAACTGTGTATGCTGAAGTTCTTTAGCTACAATTTGCTATGTCCTTGATACCTTATCTGAGATAATCCTTAATAACAAGTAGTTTTCATTTTTCATACCCTCGGGCAATGTGATCAATGACCGTGAGTAGCAGCTCAGAGAAATACACGCCATATGTATTTTCTGCATTAACACACTTTAGATCAATTCATTAAAATAACTTGGATTAATAGTTTAAGCCACTGCCCACAGGCGTTCGGCGTGTAGAAAAAATATATAGTTTTATGCTAATTTTTGGTCACTCGCCGAACGCGAGTGGTTAAAGTTTGGCAAAAAAGTGGCCCTGGTGTGAACGAAAGCCTTATGAGAGTAAAGAATTCTTTTTTCAGATTCTCGCTGAAATGTTCACATAGGTATTTGGTGTATAAACTAGTCAATGTAAATGTACTCAGTCAGTTTCTCTGTTGCAAAATCTCAGCCAAAGGAAAATCAGTATTGATTAAACAATAAAATATCGGTATGTGAAATTTTGTGTGAATACATGCATTTTTGAAAAATTATAATACTATACATACTGACTGATTAGGAATTTTGTTGAGTGTATATCTAGCAGTACATGTAGTATTTCTATTTCCCCGAGTAGCATGTATGTTGGGTGCACTTTTTTGGTCTTTGAAAATCTTTCTTAAGAAGGTTTCGTAATTTATGTTCCGCCATTATAAGCTTTCGGAACCCCAAAACTCACATCAATAACGGCAAAAATTGTTTTAAAAATTTGTAATTTTCTAGAAACGGAGATTGGTCTGTTGATCAGATTTATATGCTTTCGAACGAAGGTAGAACCGAAACATGGCATCTTAATAAAAAATAACGGTGTAAAAGGATTATGCGTTACAGATAATAAAGAAGTACATGTCTTACGAATATTGCGCATTTTGGTGGCGTCGACTAGGATGATTAGAAAAGATGTCTAAGAACAATTTTGAATCCTACATGTATCTTAACCGAATTGGAAGGTCAATGGAAATAGTTAACAAATATAATTTTTCGAACGTCTTTTGTCTACTTTACAGCTATCCGAAAATTTGAATTCATGTTATAATAGGGGAAGAGTTCATTGTTAGAAATGTGTAAGGTTTATTCGGGTTGGTGAATAATTGTTGCAACTTTCGAGAATCATAAACTCTTTGTTGTAAACGGACGCTGAAGCAAACTTGTATTGAAAAATAAATATTTTGTTTAAACATTCGACTGTTGCGACGAACGACAGTAATATACATTGTATCTATCCTTAAGAACTAATATTTAAAAATGCTCTGTATTTTTCTTTAAAGAGTATTTGGGGTAAATTTTGAATTGTTCCATTCATAAGTTTTAAGACAATAAATTAAATGTCGGTGGAATATGATGTATTTAATTTTACGTTCGTTATCCGTTGATTGGAGCAGTGATATACTACCAAGGGTTACAATCAGTTTTACCAGTCAAAAGCAAGAAAATTGAAATCCTGCGGTATCCATTTGAAATTGTTTTAGATATAATTAGAACTTGCAATCATTTCACACAAAGTCTCTTTTCTGATTGGTTATTTCTGCCCCAGCGGCCGCTTTTCATAACACCATGCACGCAGGTACGTATTCATAGCTTCTCATTAACATTCATGACGTGCTTTTTTTTCATTCATAAAATCGTGTACGGATTCAGGGCATGTCACCAAACAAAAGCACTTAGAGAAGTAAAAAGGAATAGAGTTTCGCACCTATGAGATACATATTTCCGCGCATTTACCGGTGATAGATAACCTTATCCTTCACCGCTTATCTCTCATCGCTGCCGGACTATTGTTACGTTTATTACAAGCAGCCTGCGCATCACATAAAATCGAAAAATGACTGTAAAATGTTTATTTTATAAATAAACATAGGGTTATGGCCCTTATGGGTATTCATTTTTAGTTAGATCATTTTCTACCCATCTATAGCAGTTTTGAAGTAAAATTCGAGAAAAAATTGATTTTCATTTTTTTCATCCCCATCCTGTATTTACACTACTTACTTGTGTGAAAATGCGATTCAAACGGTGAGAAAATAAATATACCATATCCATTGAGTTGTGGATAAGGAAATCCCATCCTCGGTTTGAGAACTTGAGATATGTCAAAAAAAATTCGTTCCAGCGGTTGGCTGCCGTCCGCCATTTGCATTATGCTAATGAGTAGTGGCGTTATGACAACGACGAAATATTAAAATATAATCCAGGTAAATGAATGTCTTTAATTATAGTAAGTTGTAATTATAAGAATTGAATGAGTTTTTTTTCTGCATTTCATCGATTTATGAACTATCAGAAGTTTAACACGTAATATTAACATAAACGTTTTCGGTGTTTATGCAAATTAGATATAAAACTTCTGACAGTTCATACGTCGATGAAATGCAGAAAAAACACATTCAATTCTTAATTAAGTTTCTTAAACTATACAAACTTTAATCATTTTCTGGAAAACTAAGTTTTATCTTCATACAGTAGACGGTATTCTGAGCATTAGCTATCAATACGCAAATGCATTGTTCTATTTATATTTTAGAGATACCAGCTTGTTTTTCTCTCAGAGCTGTTCAAGATTTTTATGGACAGTCGAAGGAAACCTGTCGTCATCAAGCAATGTTTATCACGTCTATGTCATATCTTGGACATCCATTTACACATACGACAGAGCAATGGATCATTAGTTTTCCAATGACAAGGATAAACGTGCAGATTTTGGAGTTCAGTGTACCCTGCAAAAATGGTACCTATTAAGACTTTGATCTAAATTTAGGCCCTTAAAACAGGATCTCGTGATGAATTTACAGAAACAAATAATCATTTAACAATGCAAGAACTATGTTAAGTGTATTCTGTAGTATACAGACTATGATCGGACTGCATTGAAATGATATGTTTATTGTCTGACTTCGCTGTTTTTTCATTGGTGCCCGGAAAATTGAAATTTTAGATTCCAGTATGACAAGAGTTAATCGCGACCGGAATATGTTTAATCAACTTTTTAATTATTCATTTGTTAGAAAAATGATCTGTTCTAAAGAAAAATGTTTCTGTAGATTGGTTTTGTATTACTAGTAGTGCACTGGAAAATGTCTTAAACCAAGACACTGAATTGAGTTTACAACCAGAGAAAAAAATCGTTCTATAAAAAGTCGATATTAGTAAATACATGTAAGAAACATAAATGTCGTGCATCTTAGCAATTTTACATGTATTTCCTGTGAGTCATGTCACATTAAAACCGTGAGACACGTTTTCACCTTTCGCATATGAACTTACACAAGTGATGCATAAAATGTTCTTTCACCGACACAGGTGTTCTTTCACACTGCATTGTTTCCATTTTAAAAACCAACTTTATTAAATATATTTTGTTGATATTCATTCGTTTAAAAGCTTTGAAGTGTCAGGTCAAACGGCAATAAGGAAATTTAAGTATTTTCGTATGTTTGGCATGGCAAAATATAGACTTTTACTTACATTTCTCAGTCATGTCACGTAGCCATCGGACTTTTGTATCATGGTCATGTTTGTTATATTATCAATGTATTTGTTTCGATAGCTCTTCATTCGAAATAGAAAATTTAATAATCATAGATGAAAATGTGACCATAATATTGTCAATTTTTATATAGAAAACATTAGTTTAAAAAAGACATAAAGTCATGCAAGTATAACAAAAATCTTACTGAAAACGCTCGTTTGTTTAGAATGTTATGAATAAAGTAAATGCCCA
>JAUMHA010007789.1:0-33541 GCA_032359765.1 Saxidomus gigantea
TAATTTATTACTTCTTATTTCATCTTATTAGTTCATTCATATTAATATTTCCATTATTCTTTGATATATAAATAAAGAAGTTAACTTTAAACACTTTGTTTTGTTTGAATGTGATATGAAATGGTTTATCATCAATCCGAATTATATTGGTCTCCAATTTTATTAGTTTGACTTGCTTGGAAATAGATGATGTGCAGAACCCATGTTAAAACCCCGCCGTCTCAATATCAAGGTCACACTTTAAGTCATTGGTTTAGAGCCTGATTCGTATGTGCTGAAGCCCTGTATAAGATTGCTCTGAAATTTGGATGAAATGTTCGCTAAATCAAGACGACGCTCAGAGACCATGTTTTAACTCCGCCAACTCCAGGTCATGGTTATACGTTGGGATCATTGGATTTCTTGAACGATTTTCATAAATATGAGTCAAATGTTCATCTCGTCAAGACAAAAGTGCAGAACACTTGTTCAAAGTGCGCCGGTTCATGTCACACTTTTGTGGCTATGACTAAACTGTCACCAAGGCCCTTTTATTCTATAAACGGAACAGCTCATAATAAGAGAAATGTATAGCACGACTGAGGTTGTCAAACTTAGAAAACTGAACATTTAAAAGACTAGGTCCATGTTTCGCTATCCACAGTTTCGTATGTAGATCTTGCTCTTTCTTATCTCGCATGATTGATACCACGTGTTCTGTCAAGCTGAGTAGATGACGCGTGGTTAAACGCAATCTAACTGCTGAAAATAGCGCATATTTCCAAATATGCACAGAAAGCAGTTTGTCAATGTTTTTACTCACAATGATGTCTGTCGTCCACTTTAATTCATCACCAGTAACATAACACTACCTAAGGATTTAAGAAGGTTGTCTATTCACTAAATTTATAATGAAATTTAGTTTGCGATGCATTTTACTGATAAGTAAAGCAAAAAATACTTTATATGTCATGTTGATCTTAACACTCTTGAAAAGTAACGACAATAACTTATTTAAAACATAGATCTAAATGAATAATAACATGATTAAAAATTGTGTTCCACTGTTATTTCTAAATCATGCACCGTGCAGCTACTTGTTATATTTAAACAATTCAAAAATGTCTTTTATGTTAAAAATACAGGAGTCAATCAAATATACACGTAACTGAATTAATTTGGAGAATCTTTTGAATCCTCTCGTATATCTTTATAACGATGTTTCTCAACAAGTGAAACAACAACTTTTGAATTCTACAGTAATATCTTACACAATAAAGCTAATTAATGCACAGGTGGCCCACAATCATAAAATTTATAGCGATTAAAAACGCACAATATGTGAATTTTTAAGATATGAAATTGTGCGCAAGCAGTAGAATCAGTCTGCCCCGCGAAGTTTGTTTCTAGATAAAAAATAAGTTGTGACAGAATGGTGATATGTGCTGGTTCCATAAAAGTGAAAACAGTACATGTCATTTCAGTAAAATTGTTGCTTTTGGATCATATCCATTCTTTTCGCATACTTACGGGTATGAAAGTGATACCAGAGTGGCATTAATACATTTATAGGAACTAAGATAGTGTTTGTACTAAGCCTAATTTTGAAACACATGCTAGGGGACAGTAGAGAAATACTACTACTATTGTATTGTTGCATATATTTACATTTAAATATAATCCACATTGTTTTATACTGCTAGCGATGACATAGAGCGAAAACCACGCAGACGGGAAAGGAAACGCTCTTCAAGTTTCCAGGGTTATGACAGACGTCGTCAGACATACAGATCTCCAGAGAGAGACAATTACGGTAGAGATAGAACGCCCCCAAGGAGAGAAAGAACGCCTCCACGCAGAGAAAAAACGCCTCCACGCAGAGATAGAACGCCTCCACGTAGAGAAAGAACGCCTCCACGTAGAGAAAGAACGCCACCACCAAGGGAAAGAACTCCACCTAGAAGGGAACCGACAACTGTAAGTTACGACCAACAACCACCGAGACAGCAAGCCCGAAACTCGCACTACTCTCCAGACAGTACACCAGCACAATACCGACCGTCATCAGTAAACAACCCCTGGAAAACTAAAGCCAGACGTAACTCACCCATATCAGACTCAGAAGATGAACGTTGAAATGTATCTGTTTCTCACTCGTTGAATAATGTGATGTCGCACTTGTAACGTTGACTGTTATTTTAGACTCAACATAGGATCTGCGTAGATTTTCCTGTGTTTTCTAAATGCAAGACGCTCATAGGGGAATGTGCGTTAGCGGTTTGCTATTGTGACATAGAGGACTTGCACATTTCAAAACATCAACTTTTCCTAGTCTGAAGCAATAGTTTGTAATCTGATAATTTGTTTCTTTTGATGATTTGATGGACGATTGTTTTTATTATATTCTACTTCTGCAGGCTAATGTAATCTCGTGTGTAGTTTTGACATTTGAAGGATGAGCTATGTGATAGAGACTGCTGCAGTATAAAACAAGGGGAATGAACAATTATTATATTTGCCATCAAACACAAGTTTGCGCTCTTATCCCAATACATTTTGTATAGCCAAAAACTAGAAATTTCACTGTGTCACTATTTCTAGTGGTTGTGATTAGTGTGTGGTAGCAATAAAACGTAGCGAAACTCTAGTGTTGTCATTTTATTAGAAATTGCTTATTTATAAAATACCTTGTTTAATTTTGATACATAAACAGCAAATTAAGAACTCAACAAGACTACGTACACAATTAGATACATGATATATAACTTATGCAGGTTTACATGCAATACATTGCAACAAACAACTTTAATTGTATATTATCTTAAATCTATTAAACATATGTGGACAACCCTAGAAATTGTGTGTAATTAACCAAACGAGATAGTTTTATTTATTATGTACACACAATGTGATGTAGCAGTTACATTGTTTAACTGCTGCATCTCTACCCAAAAAAATAGTTTGAAACATCTCCACATTGAGTTTTAAATACAGGTTGACCTTGTCAATGCTAGCTTAAATCTTGACGGAACCAATCTAGCATTTAACCTTTAATGACCACCTCTTAGTAGCCAAAATTTGCTTATATTTGTTGGTAAGGTTTATATACAATACTCGAATATACAAATTTGCTGCAAAAACCAAAGCTAGGACACTGTCAATAATATAGTACATACTCTCACATCCCTATCATTCTGTTATAACGGTTATTAATTTCTCTAGTATTCTTTATATAGCTACCACTTCTTCTTAGATTACATACTATCATAAATTCTCAACATGTAAAACCATTCAGTGAATCAATATTTATAATTAAAGCAATATTGATAGAAAAAACTTTCTAACGTCTCGTGTAATCTAATAATTTGAATATTTTGCGAGAAAAAGTTTAGTTACATTGGTGGCAATGTTTTGCATGGTTTTACCCCATGGTCATAGAACAAGACGTATATTAACGTTCTATCTTTAGGTCTGAGGAAGGGACATACGCTGATATGTATATATAGGCTGTAAATGATCTGAAAATTTCCAAACTTCAATAGAAATAGCTACAAATATCGAATCATTTAAAATAAAGATTGGCGTTAATATTGTGCTTTGATTTCTAGCTTCAACAGGTTACGTGATGCATGGACACGATTTCACAGCGTCTCCAAAAGCTAAACGAAGCATCTCTTCTAAGTCTTAATAACCAAGACTCTGGTATTGTGCTTCAAATTAATGCATATTTGGTTTATATTCGTGTATAATATATACAATGTTTAGAGTCTCTATAACAATACAACCCACAGAGACAAGCAAGCAATATTTATATATCGGCTCTTTTCAAATATTTCGATTACATGCAATTAGATAATCTTTCAGCTAAACTTAATCAAACAAAATGTACATGATGGCATATCTACCATTTCGATATTGTTTTTAAATCTTCATCCTTGGTCATTAAAATGATAAATTAAAAACAAAACAGGAGCATCGCGACGTTGGGGCTCTGCTGTCTGTGTCATTTATGACGTCATCTATCATCATAATGAACTTCATCGCTTAATTCGGTCAAATTATTGATAAATTGTACCATGATTAAAATAATATATCCTTTTTGATTTGAGCTTATTTACAAATAGCAAAAAATGCAAAGTAGCTAAATGCAGCTACTAGAATCACAAAATGCCACACACAAATAAACAGATAATTTCCGTAAACTATTCCTGAAAGACATGTGGTGTTACTGGCTCTTTTGACTACAGATTCAAACAAAAATATTTTTCATTATTCATTTGCGATTTCTCATGATATCCCAAAGTATGGTACTTCTTTTAAACTCTTAAATAAAAGAGAACCACGTGACAAAATATACACGAAAACTGTGAAATATACACATATGTACTCAGTACATCTACATAGATAATATGCGTACGTATCTTATATTAACAATACTCTTTTTTTTTTTTTTTTTTTAAGAAAACGAAAACGAGATTTTCAAGTGTTAAAATATGAAAATCGTTAAAACTGGCTACTGTTTATCTAACAGAATTTCCAATGCCAGGCCCCGTGCTTATAATTTTATTTGAGTACAATCTCTTTCTCAGCACGAAATTATACTCAAGTAATATGAAGTCATGTCAAGTTATATTTATTTTCAAAGTCGAGTTTAATATAGTTTTTGAAATTGCCATCACACTATGTTTACATGTACAGGTTCCCGTTCAATGTTGCGTCACATTGGTAGACGGAGAACGAGTCAGTTAAGAGGGACGTCACTCTTAGCAGTTTGTGTTGGATAACATGGCGTATGTCACTCTTTTTCTTGTTTCAGTCTACCGGGTACTTCAGTGGTAAAATATGAAAGTTAAGATCCGGGGAAAATAAGATCATATTTTGTTAGCTTCGTTCTTAGATAAATGTAAAAAGACAAAACAAAGCCGGAAAAGCATAATCCCGACATCGAGCTCCTATGATTGTGCTCACAAAATGTTTGTAAGCACGGGGCCAGTACGTATTGGCGAAAGTAGTTAATCAATAGCTTCGTTGTAGTTTGCACACGTTTTTAAAATGTTAACACAAAACCTAAGTACTAAGTATATACGCTGTGACGTGATAGTCCTTCATAATAAGCGCGGGTTAACAAGTAAAAATGCACATCAAATTAACTAATAGCTAAGTACATCTAAACTTTACATCTTCAAATTTATACTAAATACATTTTAACAATGTTATACGAAATACACCCTTTTACAGTAATATAAAATTAAGAAAATGTTACAAAAGGCCATTTATTATTAGCAGAAGTTCTTATATCTTCTCATTTAAAAAAAAAATGTTTTTTTAGAAAATGTTTTTCATATGAATACAATATAAATCTATATTAATTCTTTATTGTTCTTTGTTGTTGTTGTGTTGTTGTTGTTTTTCATCAGAACAAACTTTGACCTTTATAACATTTATGCTAATTAACAGACACACATTTAATGCAGATCTACCTTTTCTAATTAAGTTTTTTAATTTGTCTCTTCCTTTTTGGACACTTCAGCTATCCATATAACGTATCTCATGCTCTATATATAGAGAGTACTTTTACGTGTAGCACTTTTCAGAACACCAATATTCTCACTTTGTATACATACACTATACATTCAATATTCATATAAGGTCTCTAAGACCCTGAAAATTTCGAGAAAAAAAAACGTGTCTAAATAAATACAATGTGACATACGTTTATCATATACACGTGATATAAATACAAGTGTTTTGGATTACAGTAGACAAAGTATAGTAATTAATGATTACTGGTAGTTGATGATAACCGAATGAGCCTTATTTATGATCTCATACTGACAACAAAATTCAAAATGCTGCAACTGTTCTTGTCAAAAATTGTTTCAATTTCGTCATAATTTTGCTCTCTCTATTTTACATTTCCTGCACATCCGGTTGCAAGTCTTGTTCTAAGCCAACCAATAATACCACGACAAACCGGAACAGGTTTTTTTTCAATTACTGTCAAGTACTATTCGTAAATCTTTTCTTAAATGTTGAGGTACAGAGGGTCCAGCTGGAATGTGAAAAACTGTTCCTACATCAACATCTAGCCAGAACTATAGATACAAGTGAGTTGTCGTTGGGATCCGCAGCTCTTCGAAGCACACGCCATCTGAGTGAGGGACTTATCGCGAATCTGCAATAAAAGGAATTTGCATGTTTTCAGCCTTTATTTTACATTGGTCAGTACTGTCAGGGCAATACCAACATTATCCCGTCAAATATAAATAAAATATCAGCTCTACAAGTTTTCTAATGTTCCGCTGTTTTCAAGAACATGGGACAACTTGAACATTGACATGCTCTTTTAAAATATCAATTGATGATTATAACGCTACAGCATACTTTTGTCCACAGTGCGTCTTAATATTAGCACAAACAGGATTTTGACAGGCTTCATTCATTTCAAACGTATGAAAAACACTTAAGTCAAAATGTTAGATAAGATAATTTTGATTTTCTATTTCAATATAAATCTTGTGTACATACAATTATTTGGTTGACGTCGGATCTGTGAAACCTATATGAGCCTTTCTCATGGCCAACGATCGATGCGATGTGCTTATCAAGTGAATTATCCAATACATGGATCTAAAAGCATCTCCGCAGAAAGTGTGATAAGGCTAGAGACGTACCTGTGCAAGAAACATAACAAATGTGCAGATACTTACGATTGTGTTGTGATTGCACAGACTTCGGTCGTACGGTGTTCGACATCCGTATTGGAGCGGTCTCGTTAGATCATTTCCTTCTGCGCCCCACTGATATACTACGTTATATATATCTTGACCCTGAAATGCAATGATTGTGATCAAATTATATCTTTTAAAACGCTATTGGGATTCTGTTTTCTAACATACGTACGCGATAGTGTGTGGGGTTAAATATTTACCAAAACATCTAAAGAAACAAAACAAAATAAACTAAAATGACACTTGTATAAGGATAAAGTTTCCCTCATAAGAACACAAGATTGCCAGATGGCTTATCGTTTTAATGCCTATCTCTACTTCTCCAACACACACAGACTCTTTGATCTAGCCCAAGTTGCAACTAAACATAGAATTACTGAAACAAATACTATATACTCGTTAAACTTTCAGAAACATAAATTTTTCCTTCCGATACCTCAGACAACTCTTTTTTTTCAAAGGATACATGCAGATGTTCATACTCATTCTAGATGTAAGCTAATACATTGGTACACGCATTTGTTCTATACTATACAAATACCTTCAGGTTTTAAAAGTGTTTACGCTTACCCTATCTGCCTTCCCGAAATTGGTATAGCACTTGATTGGACCTGGATATTCGGTCTCACAGCGTATCACATACTTCGCCCATCTTTCCAAGTAACTACTCCAAGCCTGCAAATAAGTCTAGTCTGTTTTCATTTGTCAAAAGAAATACTGTCGATACAAAGTTAAAGTCAATCTGAATGCGTTTGAAATGTTAAGTATTACATATACATGTACAATGTATATGTATTTCTTGAGCTCAATGCGTAGTGTGGACTATTTTTATACTATTGAATAATCGCTACAAGACATCAGAATTTTTTCATTCGATGGTTTAAACTTTAAACCCATAAACCTAAGAAACATTACCATGTCTTTTGCTCCAACTTCACGTCTCAAGAGGTTATGTGCAGATATTGTGAAAAACTGTTCCTCTCCTGTTAATTCACCTGCAAAACACAATTATTGATATCATGTATTGGGTTTTCATTAACATTACGTTATAGTCATAGGGACCATAACAAAACTTTAGGTTTTAAATAAAGAAAAATCACTTTGAAGTTACATAGCTCTTTCTCTAAAAACTTAATTTGATTGTACAATGTATAAATAATAAAACTGCTTTGTTTCTCTTGGATATAACTGAAATATCAGTCTCTTATTACATTTGCGAAGGAAAGAAACTCGTTCTGGTGAATGTTTACTTGGAAAAAATATTAACGAATATATGATTATAACTATTTCGTGATTATATATGTATAGATATATTCTTGTTTCTGCGTCTGTACTTTAAAAAAAGAGTAGATCTTTAAACTGAAGGATTGTTTTATATTTTCATAGCGTTTTTTTTAAATATATGACTTCTAAAAGAGGAGAATGTTCGTCCGTTTAAATAATTCCATAGTGTATAAGAAATAGGTACGCTTGTTTATTTCAAATAACCCTTAAATATATTCAATTTTTCTAGGCAAATGCCTTTTGGAAAAAAAAGTATTTTTAGCAATCTGGTTATGTATATAGCGTGTATTTTCTTAGAAGGCACTACATAGATAACCAGACCGCTCACAATATATTTTTATAAGAGTTATTTGAAATAGCGAAATGCAATGATTTGAAGCAATGTTAAAACGAGTTTAAACTTATTGTACGAATTGCTTTCTCTCGGTTGATGGTCGTTTTCTATCTTGGTTTTGTCACCTTTCCTGTACTTCTCGATTAGAATACAATTCTTAACTTGTAATATGTAAAGTTTTTTTTGCAATAAACCACAAATGTGTCGCCCTAGTTACATAAAAGCACAGTATATTTGCCTGAAGTACGTCTGAAGTCAGCAAAAATGAAATAAACCTTTCTAGTGTTGCGCACTCTCACAATTTACTGATATATTCTGACACACTTCAAAACATTTATCAACCGCGGTGTAAAATTAAAACGGCAAAAAGATTATCTATCCAACATGATGAGTGATATATCCCTGCTCAAGATTTCCAGCTGTGGACAATCTAATACAACACACTGTTTTGAATGCGATTACATTTATAACGTGCACCATGAATGAGTGTCGTCGCATTTTTGTGCAAAAAATGATAAAACATATGACAGAAGTGGACTTACTTGTAAAGTTACGAGTTTGTTTGCCTGTCATACTTCTAGATTACGTAAATTGGAAAGGAAATATTATATGCTGCAGAAGGCTTTATTTTGAAAATACGAAATTCTATCTTTTAATCATTTTTTATTTTACAAAAATGTCATTTTTAGTCGATTATGAACAATCTGTTGTTGGCTTTCGGAGCGCGATGCAGCCATGAATACCTACCGGGAATGTAAACCAAATCCTTCACATTACCCATTACCTCTAAGCATCAAAAAGAAACGTTTTCACTTATAGATTATTTTCTTTCTCTAGAAAAACAGATAGGTCATTGTAGATAAAATTTTCTTTCTCTAGAAAAACAGATAGGCCATTGTAGATAAAAAATGTACCAAAGAGTATCTTTATTTTTATATGCCAATAATTCAATCCGGCGTTAAAACACCAGCCATATTTTCATTATACATTAGCTCTCCTGTGTGAAGAAAAACTATGTTTGAAGTAAACTATAGCATAATTATTAAGAAAAATAAACATACGCTGTTTTCCACATAGACGTGCTAATAATATATATGGCATATATATACATATTGCTATACTATAAAATTATAGGTGTAGCACACAGTAACATTGTACAATTTTTTTTTAATATCTCTGTGATTTTGTATTTCTTCGATAGAAAGGCTGATTGATCAAAAGTTACATGTAACGAACTGTCTGCTTAAGTCGCAATTTATCCAGTAATGTTGGCGAAATTTTTGAGTTCTCATTGGCAATATATTTACTATCAGACTATACTTGCTATTTTTGTGCATGAAATCTAGAAACATGTTATCATTGACATTCATTTTAGTTACTAAAATTGACAGGGCGTTTATCTCCACATAACGTTTGTAACATGGAACCGAGAAAGGATAAGAATGGTACGCCTACAGTCGTAGTTGCTTTTATTCGAAATATCCTGCATTCAAAAGTTATGCTCAAAGGCCGTAGAGACACCCAAGGGCATCATTTTAGAAACATAGATCAAAGTCGTCCTTGTATTAACTGGTTTGTGAATTTCAGGAAAGTAACGTGATTAGATATTTCAGATGTAAACGATCTAAAAGCTTCAGTCTCGTTATCTATGTCTCTATCTGTTGTCCACACGTGTTCTATAACCTGACCAAGGATATAGATACAAAAAGGGCTTATTTATTACTTGCTATTCAGAAGCATGTTAATATTGGAAGCTTTTAATGTTTTGTCCATTTTATTTCTGTATTAGTTTCCAAGGTGATAACTACATTTTGGATATACATGTATCTGAAAGCTGCACGACCTCAGAATATGCTGAATTTTTTTTTTTTTCAAAAATGTTGCTATATGAAATATTTGTAAATACGAAGTAGACACATGTTTAAACTGATAGACTGAAGAACCTTTTTAAAATATATCTGTATCAGGAAAATACGTACATTCAAATGACGTAAAGCGCCACATTAATTTTTAATTAATGCAAATTCAACGTATTCTAAGTAGAAATTTGTCTTTGTCTCGTAAATTTTCGATTATTATATTGATTTTAGACCTCAACGTCATGTTTAGGTTCTGAAGACACTGTGTTAAAGGAATTCATTTTTTCAGCTTCAAACTGTTTCATCGACATTCCTTTTGAATAGCGTACACCATAACCAGCTTCCCCTTTACAATACACCAACTTCGTTATATACAAAATATTCAAAGTAACTAATATACTCTAATTAAATGACTACATATTATATCTAAACTAGAATAGTAGAACAAACAAGAACTGAAATAATAGAAAATAAAAGGACACAACTATGTAAGCACGGGTGAAAAGCAGATAACATAACCGCGACATTAAAGCAATAGCACACACACAACCGAATCAAGCTCTCCAACACATAGGTGGCTACTTATATTTAAGCTATGTGCAAATGCACCTTCATTCTGCAGCAATGCAAGCGCTTCTAATCGTCTTCTTTCATCTCGTAATCGCCTACGCCGACGCCTTTCTCGTTCATATGATACTGTATATAAACAAAGCTGTCAGAGCGCAAACATAACAATCAAAGAAACACCAGACATTTTCCATTATAGCAACTACGAATATATAATAGGCGAACTTTAAACTGGATGTTTCAAGAGCAAAGGAAATTAAACAGCAAAAAGTAAAGGAAGTATAAACGATTATAGGTAGAATAAATCTTTTAAGCTGCAAGAAGGCAAAATAGAAGGTTCTGTTTAGAATGTTATGAATCAAAATGGTATGCCGATAATTTTATATATTTTATATAATGAAAAAGTCATTCCTTAAAAACTGAGTGATACAATGCAATGATTTTTTTCCAAATTCCTAATTTTCTTTTCTGTTTTTAAGATAAGGAGTAGTTTAAGCGCCTTTGTATATAAAGTAGTCTTCTTGTTTTTCAATGTACCATGCCAAAGGCTGCTTGAAAGGTATGACATATATTTATTATCTAAACAACATCTCAATGCAAAATTACAGACGTCTTGAATTAAAAAGCATGCAAGTGCTAAAGGACGGGTTATGAACTATAAATGCACCTTGATTCTGGGTGAGGGCCACTGCCTCATATCGTGTTCTCTCTTGTTGTAACCTTAGACGACGCCGTCTCTCTAACTCGTTGTTATAACGCGATATGGCTTGAGCACGGCGTAGTTCTTGCACATGGTTCTGATGTTGTTCACGGCGTCGTAGCTCCTCTTCGTATCGTCTGCGGCGTTCTTTTCTCTCACGGAGAAGGTTTTCATATTCTCGAAGATATCTTTCGTATTCAAGCCTTCTTACATATAATGAGTCTGACAATGAAACTTGGCGCTTTTCTGAAGAATTTTAAGCTTGTTCATATAAACAAAACACACACATGCTACAACAGTTAAAATCAAGACACAAAAAAGAAGCTGTTATGTGGTAAGTGTTAAACCAAAATCAAAAACATGTATTAGCCATGATTACCTTTTCAAAACATGTTAAATATTAAAATTGTGAGACAAAACATACATTAGCATTTTTCTGAATCTCTCAAAGAAAATAATCATAGCAAAGAAATGTTAATGCATATTTAAGAAGTTAAATCACAGTTATCTGTAAACAAAACTCAATCAAAATTATTCAGAAAAATAAGTTAATCAAATGTTTAAAGAGACACTCCCTGCATCTAGCAGATTATATTGAATTTCTCAAAACATAAATAATGTGTTTAATGACTAAATACAATCATAAACAACAACATATATCGAAAAATGCCTCATTTTAGCACACATAATCAACATAGAGGCCTTCTGTATTAAATCCACCCATTAGTTGTACAACAGCAACTTTACATAGACTATTGAATGGTTTACGGTACTACAGCATATTCTAAAACCCTGATTTTACCCGATACTGGCTGTAATGTATAGTTTAAACTTTTAAGTTAAGTAATAATACTTGCAAACATACTATCATCTATGCTTTTGGATTTATTTACTTTGACACCAGTTTTAGGGAATGTCTCTAAAATTCACTGCAACCAAACATTCAACAAAGTCACATACTTCTGTTGTTATCTGCGTGTTGTGACGTTGTGTTTACTATGGTGATGTTACTGGCAACCAGTTCCAGAGAGTGCATCAGCTGCTCCTGTTTTTTATCAAGATCTTTTTCCACATTTCTTTCAAACTTCTCAATTCTTTTTATGTTTCTTCTGTCTGATCTACCTGTATAACAGTTAAAACAGTTTAACCATGTTGCCTTCATATTTTTGCGTTTCGCTTATGATAACAGCCTTGATAATTGCAAAATTTCCGAAACAGTCAAAATAAAACCTGAACATTTTGGCTACTTTCTCACTTTCTTTGGTATCGGACCCTTTAGATTTCTTTCACTATAAATTGCGTGTATATACACACATATATAAACATCATTAGAACATGCAATCTTTTTCCTTACGCCCAATATCTTTGATAGGCAGATTGTGACATTATCTAATTCACACACACATTATAGTCTGTATTTTTTAATTACTCTGAATTTTAAACAAAAGAATCTCTTTATCATTAAAAGGTCACAAATTTACCCATTACATGTAATACTAAATCAGAATACTCTTTTATATTTCTTATATTTGGCATAACTTTTCCGAGTATTGATGGTTTTATACCTGGGAAAGGTATGACCCTGTTGTTTGGGGTATATACCACTACAGTTTCATTATTACTCCGATGTTCCTGATAGTTTTTCCTGCTTGTTTCCGTCTGATCATGTCTCCTGAAAAATATACATGCATAGCTCAGGTACAGGACATTCATATCAGCTTGCATAAAAATAATTTTTATGTCAAAATTGAGTCCGACACAATCAAGCTAAAACCTTTATATTATTCTAAAGTAAATATGTTTTAAAGATGATTTCTTAATTTGAATTGACCTCGATACGGAAATTAATTAATAAGTAAAGAATTCCCTATCTAATGACGCAATGTTTATGTCAAAATTTCCTGTATTGGTATCAACTAATGTGTACTTGCGCAATGTTTGTGTGGTTTTGTATGCCTTAGAGTCATTTATTTCAGCCCATGGTAACTTCGTACCCATTAAATGGCAGATCACTTTGCTGCATACCTGTATATCTATTAAAGTAGTGGACTCGAAAAGAATGTTAATACAGGGCACACGTTTACTCTACAAAATATTATGACTGTAGCTAATATGTACTATAAACAGTAACATAGTGACATTTTGAATATAAATACACTTTGCACTTTAGAATGAGTTTGCATGGCGAAAAGAAGCTAGGCAATATGCTTCCGAAATAAACATGACAATATATCATACGGATCTATATAACAAACAACTGTTAGACATGTGCAAAAAAAGGCTTTCAGCTCCTGGGCACCTTCCACCTAAATTGGATATCATATTTAAAGAAAATAAATTATTCAAATGAAAAAAAAAAACAGGGTATTTTTGGGAAATCTTTTTTTAAGCATTCTCTACAGGTATTTGCACATTTTGGGAATTGCCCTTAACCTAACTGTGCATAATTTTAATTATTAGTACATAATTTTAAAATCTTAGGTAGAAAGAATTTAGCAATCATCTCTCTGAAAATATTTAAAATCAATTGGTTTCAACTGAAGGTTTTTTCAAGTTCATTAATAATTATATGCAGCGACATCTTCTGTCGGCCTTGGTCTTATTTTTGGCAATCAACATATCTTGAACAATCTTGTTTACATGTGAAACATTTCTAATTATCAAATTCTTTTGAAATACCGCATCTGTTGTCTGCCTAAAAGAACTTACAAAGATGTTCTTAGACAAGCAGAGTTATGTATGGAATGTACTGAGCAATGACTAAGATTCATTTACCTTCCAAAATATGATTATGGCGGTCGTTGAAGGTAAAATGCTGACAAAAAATGTGTGACAATCGAGGACATTACTATAGCATCCCCCCCTTACACCGTTGAGCATTTTGTACACAGTTAAGCTTATACAAAGCTGTAAATACCGGCGTATTGTATCAAACGAGTTACACCACAACTGCTGTCAGTCTTCCAGAACGTTAAGTCAATGATAAGTGACTCAGGACTGTCTTGCTAAATTTTGGGTGGCTGCAGGCAGGACAATGTTCGCTCTTATCATTGACTTAATTTTGTCACTTTAATATATATAGGCGATGCATATTTCATGACTAACTCGTTACAGATGTAAATTAAGTCATTAACATTTTGACAAATGAAATTAGTGCGTATTTCATCCAGATGTTGTCTCATGAATCATTAAAAGTGTCAAGAACTTCGAAAATTCTTATTTTATTGTAGTACATGTCATATTAGGTCATCAACAACGTTGGCAACCTGTATTCCTCGAATTTCATGCCACGTTATTTTCTACCGCGTTAACTTATGACATTTTTATAATAATGAATACTATGCTAATATCAGGTGTAACGAAGCTGTCTCAGACATTAGAGATTTGAGATTTGAAAACTATATGAACTATTGTACATTGTTGTGTATTGTAAACTATATGAACTATTGTACATTGTTGTGTATTATAAACTATATGAACTATTGTATATTGTTGTGTATTGTAAACTATATGAACTAATGTATATTGTTGAGTATTGTAAACTGTATGAACTATTGTATATTGTTGTGTATTGTAAACTATATGAACTATTGTACATTGTTGTGTATTGTAAACTATATGAACTATTGTTATGTATTGTAAACTATATGAACTATTGTACATTGTTGTGTATTGTAAACTATATGAACTATTGTACATTGTTATGTATTGTAAACTATATGAACTATTGTACATTGTTGTGTATTGTAAACTATATGAACTATTGTTGTGTATTGTAAACTATATGAACTATTGTATATTGTTGTTTATTGTAAACTATATGAACTATTGTATATTGTTGAGTATTGTAAACTGTATGAACTATTGTATAGTGTTGTGTATTGTACTTACCCAAACGAGTTGTCACGCCCGATAACTCTGTTTGAATTACTGCCACGTCGACCACCGCGGTGTCTCTGTCTCTCACCCCGAGAACCTTTTTCCCTCGAAACCTCGTCCTTCGTATTTGATGTACCACCTCCCGAAATTGTGACTTCTTTTGAACCTTGTTGATTCCGGTCACTCGTGGAGGGTTTTGGCCCTAAATACAACATGAAATAAACGCGAACTTAAATGATGCTGTAACTGTAAGGTTTGAATTTACAAAACTACTTTTGAAATACATACGGTCAGCTTTTATATTGCCTTATTGATTTTTGTTTTAGTTGTTATATCACTTGATTTTATGGTTATGATTTTGTGATCTATCAAGACATTTACTGGGGTTACGCTTGTCTTCGGATTATTCTGTAGTTCTATTTTTGATCAAAACAGACAAAACATCATAGTAGGTAAAGTTGTTCCATTCAAATCCATATGATTATTATTATACGATTAACCGGTTTAGCAACTCAAAAGTGACAAAATATTTATTTTAACAGTGTTATCGTGTTTCAAATTTATTCAAATTTTATACACAACAAAAACAATTGAATTCTTGTAAAAATTTCAATAATTCATCGCAAAAAATTAGCGTCATTTAAATAAAAATGTTCAACAGGGGAAATCTTTGCGTTTCTAAATCGGGTAAGTGTACTTTGTTATTTAGAGCAGACAGTGTTAACAATTGATTGTAGTTGCAAATACTTTTTTATGATTGACGAAACTATAGAAACAAAATCATTATGGCCAATTTGTAGTATGTTATGATAAGACATACCGGATATTGTCTCTATCTGCACGCTAGGACTGCCGATTGGAAGAGTTCTTGTACTAGGTTTATAAAATCGTGCTGAAAATTAGATTTAACATTTCAACGGCAAATGCAACAAATTCCGTACTAGACACTATTATTAAGATAGGTATCAAGACTAACATGCAATATTATCATGCATCTGTCATTGCGGCCATGCAAGAATTGTTTGCCCTAAGATCTGTAAGTGAAATAAGCACTTTTGTTGACATCGGATACCAATACATGTTTTCTTTTTGTTATAAACAGAAGCTGAGTTACACATTAACTTTAAGCAGTAATACTGAATGAATCTTTAAACTGTTAAATTTATGTAATTATTTTTAAAATCTAAAAGCAAAATGTCGTAGGTTATGTTATACCTGAACAAAGGTTATCTACACAGGTCGTTCCTTGAGGGCAAGCAGCACAACGTTTATCGGGAATGAAAACTTCCCTACCCAAAATGTTTACCCTGTAAAGAGGAAGAAAAACAAAATATCCTAAACTGTTCTTGTATCTTGAACATACATCAGTGGTTGGCGAAGCTTTCAGACAAACATATAATGAACGCTCTGGATGACGAGAATGAAAAAACTATGATGAAGCAATTTAAAGCACAGGCTAAGATTACTGCAATATTTTTTTTAATTTATTTTATTTCATTTGATATAGAGGGATAGGATTTTTTTTATATCAGGTTTCCAAGTGAAAGGTAGTTTTAAGTGTTTATTGGTTTGTTCGGCAAAAATACCATACGCTTCGGTCCTGCCGATACGAACAAATGCAGACAGAATGTTTATATAAATATCAACAAAATTATTATCGATTAAACCCAAAACCGTTATACAGTAGTTGATTTGTTCAATTTGCCTACACCCACTGATTTAGCACATACACAATATGCAAATGTCCTGATTGAAATGTGTTTAAGTACTTTTAAGTGAGAATGAGAATAAAATATACTTCAGTTTATCTAAATGCTTTCATCGCGTAACAGGATATAACGTGATAAAAAGTTTAATGTGCATACATATGAGTATGTCATAAATCGATTAGATTTCCATTTCATATAGATTGTCCTATCTTATAATGATGGTTATGAGAAATACAAGTCTATTTTGCGACAACAACACCCCCTCTGTCTGGGTTAGTATGTCGTTTTGCACTTTCCGATATGAGAGAAAGAAAGTGACACGTTTTCAGAATGTTATCGGGTTGCGATGATATCACAGACACCGTCTAAAAAGCCATGTAATGCATAAAAAAAATAAACTTCCCTTTAGAAACTTAGAGTTGGGAATTTGTTGCACGAATGACAAGATAGATGATGTGCTAGATATTTGTAAACAAAAAACGTTGGCTTGTAATAACTTTTCAAGCATTCTAAAACTTCCATTGCCTGTTTTGTAGCTAGTATCTTGAACGATACGCTCTGTATTACTAACACAGTCTTAACTACTTCACCAATGCAGTGTAACCTGTATGTTGCTATAACTCGTGGCCCAATCCATTTGTCAAATGTATTTAAATTGTTTCTATCCAAATGTTATACGTGTACTTGTACATAGAACAATAAAATAGTATTAAACTAATGCAGTGTATTTTTTCTCAAGATAATTAGTTACTTTCTGTGATGATACATGTACACAATACTGAAACATTACCTTCCTAAACATTATCTAATAAAAGCCAAAACTGCTCGATTAGCTATAAAAAATATGAGCACATATTGCCCATATCTCATTCATTGACGAATGCATTTTCGAATCAAAAATGGTAGGACACATTTTCGCTAGTATAAATCATATTGATTTAATTTGCATGCTTTGCCATGCAATTGCATTAAGACCATATTTGAAGATTGGGTAATATCCATTTAATACAAAATAAACTAACATAGACCTACCTGTGAAGTATAGATTTATATATGGTTAAGTTTCTTTCATCTCCTATTTCACTGTTTTATTAGATAAGTCTCTGTGTATTTATTTTATTACCTGAGTGTTATTTTAGAGGAAAAAAATGATAGAGATACACAATCTTACATCTTCAAAGAGTTATCCAATTTGTTAAGCATTAAAATTGGGTCCGCAAATCAATTTGATCATGTTTTCATTTCACTTGTGATTCTTGATTTGTTTTTTTGTGTTTCAATTTGTTAATAGTCTCGGCAAATCTGATTTTTTTTAAAGTCTTACGTAAATGGAAAAAATATATTAAATGAGCATTTAATTTTGATATGTAATGTAGACAAGTACTAAACGCAATCCTAGCAAATATCACTGGTATAGCATTCATCGGTTTTGTGTATACATTTTCATTTTTCTGACATTTGACAAGTATGGTTGCTTGTTTATCTCTTTCATTCTTTTTAATCAAAGGGATACATGTAACACGAGACATAAAGCCTTCACTAACAGATACCGACAATACAAGCAATAATGCTATTTGTTAACCAGAACCGAACATTTTTGTTTTCACTTGAACCACAGGTTTTTCCAGTCAATTGTTCGCTTTGAATAACTTTATGGCTAGATTATTAGTGTAATTAATGTGCACACTATAAAACCAAAACGGTGGAGTTGAAATTAGATCATTTCAGCAGCTCGCTTAAAGAAAACGGCTTTAGGAAATTTTTATGTTTATAATGAAAGTAAGAAAAGAAAAACGTTTTGCCAAAATGATTTATGGGTATGTCCCCAGCTTTTCAATAAAAGTTTTCAACGTCTTCAAAATATATGAAATTTTAGCATAGGCCTTAGATTGTTGTGTGCATGGTTTAGATATTGCTTAATCCCGTAGGAAAAAGTGTGATATGTATATGCAGGTTAAATACTGTTTGATGTGAAGTTCTGCTGTTAAACTAAAACTTATGAAATTTTCTGTGTCGCATAGTCTCAAATATTTAACGCTAAATCAAACAATCATAACATGGTAGTTCTTTTTAAAATATTAAATTTGTTTTTCGATTGTATGAAATACTCTAGCCATTTAGTACATGGCTCGCCAAAGTTAAAGAATAATTATGAAGATATTTTTAATTAAATATACTCACCATGGCGTATAGAAGCAAAGAAGTAGCTTTGCATGACGCTGGACTCCCGTAGGCGATGAAAATTCCAGTTTTGGACATTTTACAATTGTGCATCCTACCTGCTGCACATCGGCGGCAATCAACTGCAAAAATGATACAAATTATAAAATCATTGACATCACATTGTATACAAGTTAAATTTACCCTGTCAACATGAAAATACAGAGTTTCATTCGAGTGCTTTAAGCAAGTCACATTCTGACAAATATATTATGGAAGACCCTATAATCATTATGAAGGACAAAACTCGCTGCTATCATGCTAGCAAAATGTCCTTGAGACGGTCAAGATGCCAACGTCTAGTGGATTATTGACAGCCGCTAAACAAAAGTGGCTTGTGAATCACAGACAAAAATCTGCCATTTGACATAAATGCAATTTTTGTCCATGCAGATGACGACATTTTGAATATAATATGATTTGTTAGAACTGACAAAACAAAGAGGCTTATAGTTCATCGCAACGTACAGATCATGCTGATTTAGAATTTGCTAATTGTTCTACAATGGTTACATTGACGTCTGTGAGACCAGCCTGTGCCTATTGAGAATCATAGAATTCGACTTGGTATTGCTATCTGGGTCTTACTGTTTTAGGAATAGAAACAATACTTGTCAAATAAATGTACATGTTAACTTTGTAAGACATTTTTAGATTTACAATTAAAATACTTTACACGGAGATGTAGCTTGTTGACCCGAGTTTATGGTTAAATTGTGAATTTACTTCTGCAAGACGTCATCACAGAAGTTATCATAATCAAACATTTTTCTTATTTGTCGTAATATCTGTTGAAAATGCAAATATGTTGGGCGCAACGAGCTGAAACATGCTAACAGCTTTAAAAACGCAACCAGGGATTTGACGCGTATTTTGTCGTAACTGCAGATGTAATTTGGAAAATTGAAGAACACCATGTGCGTTTTGCTATTCCTTGGTTTTATTCAACAAGTTCATTTCAAAATACCAGTATAATTCGATTTTATAATACAAAAAGAGCAATAAGTATTTAACTCACTGCGCCAGATATATGACTTTTTAAAAAAGGTTGCGTTTTTCAAGTTGTTAAGTAGGTCTATACTTGATAATGTATTGGCTATTGCAGAAAACATACTCTGTTTTGATGGCCTTTACGGCTAATTTCGTTTATTGCTTGTACATCACTTGCCGAGTAAGTAATATTTTACTTCTATACAAAATTATAATAGTATGTCTTTACGTATTGATGTAATTATTGTGCATTTAATAAGTAAATTAAATCAGTAACCTGAAAGTAATGATTACAATTATGATATCTCTTGATGCATTTTAATTTAAAAGTCGCATCACTTTAACAAGATTGAACATACGTTAAACTCCGCCCAGGTATAATTTAACCCCAAAAAACATATTATTATTGCATCAATTGTATATTTATTTGCAATTTCATTCGAATGCTTTAATTGTATTTCACCGTTTTTGATGTCGTCTATTTCAAACCTATTTTCAAGCAATCGTTTGTAATTCAGTCTTTCTTGTAATTGATTTTTTCTGAACGAATAGCTTCTTCATCATATATCAGATACATTACAATGTAATAAAAGTCAAACTGATTTAATTTAGATATCATTTAAAAGGAATCTGAGTCCATCAAATAGGCAAAAAAAACGCCAACTCTTTTTCTGTACATGCGCTATTCTTAAGATTTGTTTTCCTTATTTAGAGGACACGCAAATAAACGAAATAATATATGGTAAAACAACTGTCTATGGTGTGTGTTAACCACAGAAAAGAACAAACATAACATGTTTAAGTATGTTTTAATATTTTTTCATAGACATAAACTATAATAGAAAACTCCGTTATAAAAATGTTAAAAGTTGGCAGTAAACAGAAAATTCTGCTATGTAGCAAACAGGCAAAAAACAAGGCGGTTTTAAAAAGTGATATCAAATCTATATTCTATTGTAATACGCCGGTATCATTTGCAGCTCAAGTGTTGAATCACATCTATTTAAGACTTATATTCATATGAAGAAAGTTGTAATTCTAATGTGTTCATTTGTATATTCGATAATATCAATACAAATTTATATTGAAATAAGAAAAAAAGACCACAACTGCTGTTGTTATACATCCGCTCGTGACAGGCGAATTGTATTCGTTCATATTCACACCCGAACTATTTTAAACGTCGCGATATCTAAGTGTAAGACGAGCCGACATTAAAAGTCAGTTCATGTCAGATTCAGTTACCTTTGTGATCCAAGGGTGTCATCACCACTTGCGGTTATGACCGATCTCTCGAAATACGCGATTTAAATATTAATTTTAAAACGCTACTTGATGGGCTGACTGCAAACATTTAAACGAAATATTTCTCTATAGAAATAAAGATCCTAGTGCATTGCTCTATATAAAATTCATAACAAACACTGCTCTTTATTAAAGCTGCATATCTAAGCATAGGTTACATACAAAGCTCCGACGCACCATTTAGAAAAGCTGCATGTCAATGTAAAGCACAAAATCTTTCTACTATTATATACAGGTACGACTGAAAATTCTGCATATTTGAAACAAGGAAAAATGAAATTGAAAATGGAAATGAAACTTAATATGGTACGATTCCGATTCACCATGACCTAAGACTACAGAAAGCTGGGCGAAGTCCGATCCCTCCACTTTCCATCAGTTCGGGACAACCTACTTCCCCCACAACAGGCCATGTAAGATATCCATTACCTTAGACACAATGGTTATCTATAATACAGATCAAAAGTCATATACGAATATATTTATACATTTTCAGAGGTTGAACTTGTTTTCCTTCTTTGCAAGAAGTGCCATTATAGGGAAAATCTGGTGATTTGTTTTTATGGAAGGGAAAGTGCTAAATGACAATTGCATTTTGCAAGAAATGGCGTAATTGTGTTGCTTTTATGTGTAAAAAAAAACATCTTTAGCTAGATATTTCATTATTTGCTTGATAATCAATTTTGTATTCGTAACCTTCCCATAATGCACTTAATTCAATTTTATCTTCATAAAAATCCATTTTCATTACGCGCGAGAGAAATTATATCACTTTTCGTATTTTATGTTACCTGGAGACAATAAAATATCATTCACATTCGTGCAAAAAACAGAAATTTCTGATGAAAGGTAAATGTTTTGACTTTAGGCTAGAAATGTGATCCAACGTGTCTTCATTTTACACAAGTACTGTGACACCGAATGAAATAATGTGTTGAAATTGTATAAAAGTAGCCTAATAAATATTAACTGCAACATTTCCCGACGGGAATTAATAGTATGGTGATAATGTCATATCACAGAAAATTTATATGACAAGTTTTGTGCACATCATTCAGAAAGAAGTGAATATTTCAAATTCCACTAAAAACTATGAATACTTAATGACAGCTTATTTCCGACAAATCATCGAAATGTCCATTTTTTTAGTTGAAATTCAAGTAGAATAAACAATTAAGTCTGAAACAGTATAAGGTAGATCGTATTATAAATGGCAATTAATTATGAAAGTATATAAATAATCACTGATGTCGCGAAGTAATGCTGAGTGTGCAGAATGTTTTAAAGATAACGACTGATGGTTAACACTGTAAATGTCATTAGGTTTTAAATATGAAATTTTGTTCGGTTGAGGCTGCACAAAGACATCATTACAAGCCATCCACAAATGCATACTAAAGACCAAAAATCACTAGAGTGTTTACAGATTTCAAACTTGCATCTCTTGCTTCAAACGAGCTAGTACAAATGAATTTCATCAAATTGATTGGTCATAGAAACAGCCACTACTTCATAGACAAGTATAGGCTGCAGAGCTACAGTGAGCAACAGGATTTTCAACAACTGATAAAAGTGGTGCAGTCAGTTTGTTGGTGTAGGTAATGATTAAAACGCGATGTGATGTGAACAATGTAATATTTCGGTTCACAAGACATCCTACAAATTGGACATGTGTACAAAAGTGAGGAATGATAACGATATAACGTCTTCAGGCGTTAATTTGGCCTCCGTGCTCTTGTTACTTGACAAAATGAAAGTGACAGTTAACAACGGTTGAGATTATTTCTTGCAGATTGCCTTGCATAATATTGCACAGCAGTGACAATTATTCAAGGACACTACACTGTGCCGGGGTTATATGATATGCCTGGCTGTCACTAAGCTTTCAGGAACATCAGGTCAAGCGGACATTGAACAAATACTGACAATGGTGGGGTTATATTTAGATTTTAGAAATAAGTCCTTTTCAGCCAAATGTTTCAAACATAATGCTGATGCACATTTCAACTCGTTATATCTTGCATTAATTAACATTTAGATTTCAGCATGCACCGTATACTAATTTAAGAGATACTAACACTAAATTATCTAACAACATTAAACTGTCAAGAAGTAAAGTAAGAGGTTATAAGTAACAAGCCAGAGGTAACTTTTGTAAAACTGCATTTTGATGTAAGTTTTATCTCTCTATATCACCTTTATTGCCTGGTTACCGCACTGATACGTTTTATATTATATGTATTACAAGTTAATTAATTTTATCGGGATGTCAAAACTATCTTTCTTATTTTATCGGCAAATATAAAGAAAAAAGATGCGCCCTGTTTTTTTGATTTTTTAGCATGAAAGAGAATAATTTGCAGATCCGGAGCAAACAATTTTGACAAGAAATCGTGTTATTTTTTTACAAACCCCTTGCAAGTAGTTTTGAAATATAAGTTTCTATTATTCAATAGAATAATTGAATACATTATAAAATACAAGTATGTCAACTAAAAAGATAAATGTCTGATTTTATCTCCATTGATTTTTTCAAATATCATATAAAACTTTCGTTATATAAAATATGCAAATAAGCAATCTAAATTTTCGTAAGAATTTATAAGATGTTGTTTTGAAAAGGAGGTAGTATTTGGATCGTTTATCAGTGTCAGGGACAACTGTATACACCTGTTTGTGAATTTTCCTTGATAAATGACGAAAACTGTAACAGGTATTCAACACTTTGTGTAAACAGAAAAAACAGACAATATCAACTAAATACTACTGTTTTTCTTATTTGAGTTATCAACAAAAGGGATGTGCGGACCACACCTAAAGGGTGTCATGTAATTCCAGTTTTTCTATATCAGATTTCAAGTAACGTTATAAGATAGCAATAATGTCGACCTAATTTCTTATGATGAATGAGGGTAGTTGCATCTTCATCACTTATACTTCTTTCATAAAATTTCAAAATATTTAAAAGTACACTCCTCCAACGTTAAGTGAAGCACCATATTCAGGGATAATCCTTGGCCGAGTACATGAACCTGTATCACTGCCAAACGAACAGAGCATTGTAAATACGAGACGCTTGCCCGAAATCAAGTGTCTATTATATAACCGCTATACTGGTGCCGGGAACAATCATTGCACTTTGTAGTAATATGATTGAAATTACTTTTATCGATCATACGCATAATATTACGTCCTTTTATGAAATGACAAATGCATGATCATATGTGAAATAACAGTTTACCTACACTTACTAAAATCATTAAGAAACAATTCGGGTTAAATATATGATTGGCGCTGAATACAATACACCATTACAAATATGCTATCTTTTCGCACGCAACATTCGCTTTAAAATGTTAATGCAAATATAGCATAATTAAGATCAACATTTCAGGACATCAACATTCTAAAAGATGTTCTCTTGACATTTTAATTTGTTGATGGTTACTTAATCTTACCTGTACATATGAGCAGACATTTCTGCTGCCACAGTAACGATACCTTCTGTAGTCATAATGTCTCGTCTCATTAGCCCAGGCATGAAAGCTCTCCCGGAATAACTCCATGCCAGATTTATGATACGTGTCCCCATAGAAGTAGTTCATGTTTTGACCCCATTGGTTTCCTGGCTGACTAACATATTCACAGCTTGAACCCCATTCCGAGGCGGCAAAGGCCACGGCTTCATTCCAGGTCTGAAAATATACGGGAATAATTCAGGATAAGATTCCGTAAATGTCATTAGTGTTTTCAGGATTTTTTAGAACTTGACATCTTCATTGCATGTGACGCGCATTGATAATATTTAGTTTTGTTGTAACATTTAGCGTGGGTATGATAAAAAAATTTAAATGATTTAATATGCGAGTAAAGGGTTACACAAAATGTATCCAATCCTAACATTTTAGTTAGCAAGTCGAACCTTTGTTATTTTGATAAGGACGTGAGGAAAAGCCATGTATGTCCATTCATAACCATGTGCTTGTACACAAACGAGCCAGCACTATTCTTTAATCCAATCAAATGGTACTTCGGTCTGTATTTTGTGTTGTAGTGCACTCATGTTTGGAAAAATGATTAAATGACAAGAGACACATTTGCACATGTCCCATATGTATAGGTATATATGACGATGAACTGTTATGTTTAAATCAGAATAAATTGTCTGCACAGGGCCATATTCCAGTAGCATCCTAAGTCAAATCTTAAGATTTTTCTTACAATTAACAATTGCCTTAACAAGCAAAAATTAAACGAAGTGTGCTTTACAGCATGTTGAAAATGTATGAAATATACAATAGATAGATGTACATTTTAACCATACACAATCAATGACTTTAATAATTGAAACGTTTAGATAAAATATTGAAAAATTGCTTAAGATGCTACTACAGTTTACGACCCGTGTGTTTTATAACAGAAGTTGTATCTCGGCTTGGCTTCTCGTTTTGTCTCGCGTTTTTCTTGTTCTCTTATTGGTCTGTCGTTGCTGCCTATAACTAACTTATGGCTAATCGGTCTATTCTTCGTCATCTGACTAGAGTCTGTTTCCCTTGCGTGAGGTTTGCATCTTGATATGCTACGTGTTTTAGAGGGTGTTTTGGAGTTGGTGTGTGTATACGCGCTTATTAATTTATCAGTAGGTTCTCTTCGTCTGTCAGATATTTCTTAATCTTGGAACTGTTACATTATCAAAACAAGTTTTGCCCCTCATTGCAATACCCGATTGTTAAAGCGTTGTTTAATGAAGATGCATTTTGCTTCATAATACACCTGTAGATCATTTTTATGTGAAGACATTACCCGAGGGATACCTTAATGTAATGATAATGAGCCGTAACTCTATCGTACATCTCCGTGTAAATCAAGATAGTTATTTATGAACGTGCTTCTGTAAATCAAAGTTGTGTTTGAAAACCTGCATGTTAAACTGTATCACTTAAATAGACATAGAAAGTCATAATTTAAATATTTATAGCACGAAATAAATTTTCTATTTTAACGAATTACAAGTGCAAATAAGAATACATTGTTTTTCGACAAGGAAGAAACAAAATAAGATATAAGAGCTCATACACATCGATGAACTTATTCAAATTTAATGGAACCATATTGTTTTTATGAGAATTGTTAAAGGTCAAGAGGTCCAGAACTGTTATCTAGTAACATCTTCACAGGACCATCGTGTTAGGCGTCTAACGCTTCATCATATTATTAAAGGGAGAAATAAACATCGACGAAATGATTTTAAGACCGTGTTATAATAATAATAATAATAACAATAACAATAACAATGACAATAACAATAATAATAACAATGACAATGACAATGATAATGAAAATGACAATAATAATAATAATAATAATAATAATAATAATAATAATGATAATAAATGCATTGCAGTGTTGCTAAACTTTCGTAAATGTTGTTGTATGTCAACAAAAGTTTACGTTACACCTGCTTAACAATCATATCCCATCAATTTTCTTTCATGAATATGATTTATATATTCATGGTTTGACACGAAATGAAGCGATCTCTCGCAGCATACCTAAGATACCAGCAAGTCTAGACTCCACCAATCTATTACTGCGGACTTTGTTCTAGAAATAATTTAAAAAATTGTTTTTTCTTTATCATTCTGGGACATCTAGGCAACCCATCAGGCACGTCCGTATACTGTACGTTTGTAGCCTTTAATTTATGACTTAATATTTTTGCTGAATAATCCGCATTCTTCCGAATTTGCAGATATTCAGACCTGTAATAAATTATGATATAATCAACACTATTCATAAATGATCATAAATTCTATTGAAATCACGAGGAACACAGTCCTCCGAAAGAAAACTTGACACCTTGCACTATTTAAGCCAATGAAACGATGTCTACTGTAGATATCAAGTTAAGCAATTTTTTGAATGCACATACTTTTTAGACGTCAGTGTTTCTGAAGTCAATAGACTTGAAGTCCCTACAAACGAGCAAATCATTAAAATGATTAAACAAGTGTTTGGTAGCAACCATTTCAAGTATTTGAAAAAAAAAATGCTTTGAGGTTATTTAAACTGGGTATGCCCTAAATCAATACAAATAACACCAAAACAACTTTTAGTCAAGTATTTAATAGGATTTCCACCAAACCTGAAAGTTTCAGCTAAGCAGATACCATAAAAATTAGCATAATCTCTAAATGTTGTAGTTCCTTAAAACCTTCATAACACTTGTTTCACTTTTTACAATGCCATTGTAACGAAATACCATCTATAATAAATAGCTATCCACCCAAACTGTAAATGAAAATTTAACAGAGCTAAAATAGGTCATAGATTGCTGTTTTTACTTATATTTTAGTTATAGTTACAATTTAGTTGAAATTTGGTGGCTATTCTTTCAATTACTTTGGTATGAATAGCTATTAGGCTATTTTTATTTTTAAATAGCACCCAGTTTTAATTTGTTCTTCTTAAAACGTAGAAGTTGGAGTTGAACTGGTATTCCAATCATTAACCCCTTATACCAAAGTCTACAAAAAACATTACGCTCATTAGATGCAGGTCATGATATGTGTTACAGACATTAAAACGTAAACTATAGTATCATTCTTTGGGGGTCACTGGCAATACTGGTTCACGTTCTGCTTGACTACGCTTATCTTTACCATAAATAATACCATCGCATATCGTTTTATCTTTTGTCATAGGCTAATTAAATTCGTTACTTTGTACTAATTATCAACACATCGAACTCCTCTAATATAAAAATCTTTTAACACATTGAGACAATCAATTCTGTCATCCATAAGAACTGTAATGAACAGTGTTAAAACAGATAAAGATGTTTGGTATTTTATTTCAATATAATTTATTGCGACAGGCCAATTCGACTTGTGTGGCGGAGCACACACTCATCCTATTTATATACTTTATTTTACATTTTGACATTACAAATATCGCAATATATAAACTACTGTTTAACAAATCATAGTTTGGTCTACTTTGATAAAAGATCACTTGTTAACAGTATTTCAATTAGTAACGCCTAGTGTATTCCTGTTTTACGAGTAGTTACTTGTTCCAGAAATAAACGAACTGAAATCAAAGATTTCTTAATCATTTTCTCTGTCAGGTAACGGATATGCTTCAAAACCCATTTCCATGTTCATATTGTGAAGGTTACCTCCTATTCCTCAAGCGGAAGTTTAAGCTTCAGAAAAGTTACTGTGCTGGAAAGCTTCTACGGTTTAGAATGTCAAAGATTGGCTTAGTGATTTTCAGAATTCGCATTACAAAATCAAAAAGGAATGACTGGAAAGTAAGTAATTACAGTTTTATCGTTGGAACCGGTCAATCCATATGACCAACACTCCCAGAAGAGGTTAGTTTTCTTAGGTTTTCGGAGGATAGTGCAAGATACAGAAATCGTCCTAATTCCAAAGACACCCCTGGTTCTTTTACATGTCAGGTGCATAACACCCATAGATGATGGGACCTCAGTTTTAAGTCTCATCTGAGAGACTGTTATTTTAGTAATTTTAGTTGGTCGGCCCCGGGAATCGAACCCACAACCCCGAGATAACAAGTCTCGTTCTCTACATATTGAGCTAACCGTAAATGTTTACAATTTTACGCATCCAAAATTGAATAAATAAATTAAACAGGGAGTGATTCCCATAGCAAAATAATGTAACAAAATTCTCGGATGAGATTTCGTAAGCTAGACACCATTCCTAAACACCAGTGTGTTTAGAAGTAAAGAATGGTACAACGGGATAGAGTAGTGAGTGGTATTTCATTGTTTGTCTGCACAGGGTGGCTTTCTGTATCCTCTACTTGACACAAACAGCACGATAGGTTAATGGAATTCCAAGGATCAAGAACTCATACAATTTCAGAACACTTTAATTAAAATTGCAAACAGTTAAAGACAAAAGATTATCAACTTGAGCAGCATCAGCAATTGTAAGATAGAGATGTTTTTCATACTCACCACTTCCTGGAAATGTAATTGTTACCAAGAATACAGATCTGAGATCTTGAAACATAACACTGGCTAGATTTTGTTCGCATGTTTTTGCTTAAAATGTCCAATTTCATATTAATACATGGACAACAAACCATGACATGCAATTCTGTAGGGTAAAGTGGGTTGATTTGGATGTCGTGGGAAAATGCACAAAAATAGGAATAATACAGCTATAGAATTGTGCATGAAATATTAAACCTGCATTTTGGTTATGAATCGGATAAATATTTCCAGTCACAGGTAGTTTATGTACATGATAACATAGAAGTGTTCTAGATTTATGACGGCTGATAAAACTTGCATACATTTTGATAAGGGCTTTGTCCATTGTAAACAGAGATGATGTAGTTGAAGTATATTATCTATTATCTAATTTGACATAGTGACATAAATCTGAAATCAATTGGATTATTTCTATTTTGAGTACTATTTGGATATTATGACCTTGGCCTTTGACTTCGGTAGATTTGACAATCCTTTAAGTAATGAGAAAGATTACATAAAATTAATTAACACCCCCTCCCCTCACCCGCTCTCTCCCCCACCCCATGGATCAGGAATTAATTGGCCGAATACAATAAACAACTATAATACTGTTTATAAAGACTTTGTTCCCTAACTGTGACCTTGACCTTCAAGCCGAGGAACCTTGGTGATTTGCACGATATAGCGTCTTGTAACAAGGAACATATTTATATCATTTCCAAATCCCCTCCACCTATAACATAGTATAACTCTTAACACGCCGCTCTTCGCTGATGTTATATTAAGAGTCATTCGAACAACGGAGTTGCGATGTATCAAAAATTAATTATGACACAAAATAAAGTGTAAAATAATCTCAAGATTCGTCCGATGGGCCGATGAGTAGACTTACAATGGGGTAGTATAAAAATGACAGTTCCAGTTCAGCATTAAAATATTAGTGTTGCTATGATAGCAAAATTTTAAGTCGTGTTAAATAATGATTTTCAATACTTCGATCAAAATACATATTTTATAACAAGTGGGCTATGTGATAGCAAAGATTTTAATCTTAAAGTATTCACCTGAATGGAATTGTGAAAATATCTTCTTGGGTAAACTCTACTCTTTGCGCTTTTAATTACTTATTTTACCTACTTTTCACACCTATTAAACCTTTATTTCAATAAACTGCTTCATGTTAAACAGTACATGTATATGTTAAAACCAGTTGATTGACCAAATATCAGGTCGTCCCTCAATCCTGATAGTCATATTTTCTCGGTCATATTTGAACATACCTTGCCTCATTAATAGGTCATGCAGTATAATTTTAGTAAACCAGCATTGCAAGGTGTTTATATTCAAAATCAGCTTCCTATTGGATGATGCAACCTGTAGATGTAGTCTCATTTCAGCAAAAGTATCACAACTATTAATAATGCATATACGCCATTAAATATAGTTCGTTGCTATTTAAGTAAATGCAGTAGGTGTCTCAAGAATTTTGGTTATGACACTCTTTTTAAAAATCTGTATTTATTGTTAACCAGAGGAGTGTTTACTGTTAGCCAAAGGAGAATACATGTGTTTACCGTCGTTTGTGATACAATTGTCTCTCGTGCGTCGCGTTCGTGAAAATATAAAAATTTTATCACTTTTTATTTATATATAATCCATATTCACCCAAAATAAACAAATATCATCGATGTATTGTTTGCAAACTATCAAGTACTGTTTTTATCAGTGAACTATTTCGATTTCATATCATGCCGGGACTACTTTTTCAGTGATATATTTTTGTCATTGATGATATCGATCTCATGTCAGTAACATTGTGGTTATATAAGGATGTCGAAACTACCTTTTTTCAGAGGTACATATACATAATGTAGCTAGTATGTGCATGTACAGCATAAAATTAAAAGAAAATTTGTTTGTTTTGAGTGGATTACTCAAAGTGATACAATTTTTACATTTTTACATTTTCACTTTTTGCGAAACAAACAAATATCCTCTCTCTATATATATAACAGCGACCGTCGTGTGTTGTGCTGTAGCATAGTTGTTGAGGGCGGGAGTTATGGCATGTTACCAAAAGTTACGTTTAGGACATTATACGGTCATCAAAACGGTCATGTATCATGTTTGTACTCCAACTATCTGCAGTAGGTCGCGCACTACTTTATAACTAATGGTATGTGAGGCTGACTTTAGGCCAAGGTGGAAATTTGACATGCCATAGGGGATGGGCAAAGTTATAGCGATGTGAATTTCAAACGATGTCATTCGAAAATATGTAGACAACTTCTATCTGTCCAACCAAATATGTGTTTTCCTCTTATTATATGTAGATCACCCGGTGCATTTGAAATAAATCTTTGAAAACAACTTCATAGTAGTACAGACCCGTTCTTTGAGCACGATACTTCTCGTACTCAGGGATTTGTATAAGCAGGTGCAAGACTAATTAGGACATTTCTATATCATATGTAAATACGTCCACCATATTTAGATAAAACTTTGCGAATATTACTGTGATATGGAAAGACATCACTTAACAATGTTGATATGAATTCATACTGTCTGTTCAGTAACTAGCCGTACAATACGGTGGGAACTTTAAAGCTATCTTTGATTTTCACGCTGCTTAATAAACGGACCGGTAAGTGTGACCGGGCAGCTGGCAACAAACAAACATTGCAGTATCTTAGTTTATCAAACCTATGTAAACATTAATGAAACTTATACATTAGTACCCCACTGATCGTTATTTACACTGTACACAAGTAAATGATAATATTTATTCAAACGGAAACTGGCAAACGTTGACACTTTAATACATTTTCGTATTTCAATTTGCACTCAGAACATCCAGAAAATCTTTTGAGTTGAAAATTAAAATATCTTATGCCATCTAAAATCGAGTACTGAGATGCAATCTCGTCAAGATTTAGTAATATTTTTAAATAAACTGAATCCCTAGAAAAACATGGATGTCCGTTGTACTCATATTTTATTACCGTTCACGAACATGTAACTGTAGGTCAAGTTGTCTAGCTGATAGCGTATTTCACCCATTTGATAGAAAGTGCGAAATCTTAGTAAGTGCATACATATATACTGTGTTAGTCTCAAGGATGGAAATACAGGTCAAACTGCATAGAAGTCTGTGAATTTCTCATCTTCAGTACATGCTGCACTATGTACAATAGATATATATGTTTATATTAGGTACTAACCGTCGTTGCGTTTTTTTAAGTCTAGAGTAAATGTATGAAATAAACAAAGACCTAATTAAACAGTGGATGTTTATACACACTCAAAGAGACGGATTTTTTTTTATTTATGACAAACTAGATGCCAGCTTTTTGTTATTTTAGGATATCTTGGGAATAGTTTTTCATCATGCCTCGTACAGAATATAGTCTTTTATCAACGTTTCGGAAATTGACTGTTTCTACTGCCAACACTTCGCTATGCTCTTCCGCCGAAAATGTAAACCAGAAACTATCAACTGGTAATATCTTGTTTCCTAGGAAACGTGTTGTACACAGTGCCCAGCCTCTCAAAATTTAGTATTGGATGTTATCAGAATTCAGAAATGAATTAGTAAATTATTCGTACATTTATTCGGACTAAGCGGTTCATTTTCATTTTGGCTTGTAACGTTGTTCCGTAGAATGTTTATTTTATGCTAATTAATGAAATTCTGTGTTCAATCAGTGAAACGTAGTGTGATGATATAGATATCATATAAGTCACAGTGTGGGTGATACCGGTCTGTCGGAACTACATTATTTCAGTGGTGCATGTACATAATAAAGCTTTTGTTTTAATAGCATAAAAAGGTGGATATGGAATAAATCTTATCTTCGCGCTTCATGCTCGTTAAATAACCAATATTGTATCACTGTTTCATGCTCGTTAAATAACCAATATTGTATCACTGTTTCATGCTCGTTAAATAACCAATATTGTATCACTGTTTCAT
>JAUMHA010007901.1:0-18955 GCA_032359765.1 Saxidomus gigantea
CCGACGTCTAAAAAACTTTCAAATCCAACCAAAATCCGACGTTGATCCAACGTCGGGGTCCAACGTCTAACCAACGTATATACGACGTCATTTGTTTGCTGGGTAAAGTAGCTTACTATATATTGTTGTAGTTTTCAACAAGCTAGACAAGTTTTGTAATATTTTAATATGAGTTTTGTCACATCACAGGTCCAAAGATTAACAGAATATTTGAACCGTGCAGGTTAGTTTCATTTTAAGAGAGTGACACGCGTATTTCATTTATCAATTCTAACTTAATCGGTATTCTGTCCGAGAATTTTGAGGGCTTCTTCCTTTTCTTTATCTCTCCAACTCTCAGGTATATTTGAAACATGAACGCCATAATACCTTTGCAGGTCTTCTTTATAAGTGGTCATATACCACATCCACAATTTATCCCTATCTTTCATATCATTGGATGGTTCAATGTCCCAGTCAGAAAGGAAATCGCTGTATTGTTTGTATGTATGATACTCCTTTGCGCATTGTGTTTTTTCAGGCTTATTACAAAGAAATTGGTATACACCACACGATGCAGTTAATGTTGATACAACTTTAAAGTTACACGATGTTAGTGAAATGTGAAGGCTTTCCCGAGCGTGAGTTTCGATTTAATGCACGGTTCACACAACATATGCATTTTTCAGGACATCCCCAGATGTCTTTACATATTTCTTTGTACGGATTTAAAGTAGTCCATCTAATTGTCTTTTTATCAACCTTTTTGAATTTTAACGCAATAGATTCGCCAGACGATTGTAAGTTTTTCTTTCACACATCCGTGAAATAATCCAAATGGTTCTCACTACTGCGTATAAAACAATTGACCTTTGTTAACTAAATCAGTAAGTATTTTAATAATCAAATTGTACTTCAAGAACGGAAATTTCCTTTGAAGATAATGCTTTGCTATCAACGGCAACTTATCTGTAACGGCTTCATAAAGAAAGTATTCCAAAGAAAGACGAAATAACTTTAGGTTTTATCTTCGGCCTTACAGTCAGCCAAATGCGCATGGAAGCGCTCTTTCACGTGCTGTTTGTACTTTGCTAAACGTACCTCTATTCCATGAAGTTTGTTAAAATTATTTCTGTCAAAACGTTCTAGAGCTACTCTGCTGACAAATACCATAGTCTTGATTTTAAAAGTAACCTTCAGTGAAAAATTGCATTCAGAGGGGATTTTTTCTACTGCTTTTTGAACATTAATCAAAAATGATTTTACATCACGGTAAGCTATTTCTTTGTCTTTGATACACAAATCGCTTATCATTGTATCTATGCATTTAAAAGTCACTTCCAGTTCATTTTGAGCTTTGGTAAAACTTTGATCCTTGAAATATTTGACATGAAGCAATTTGCAGGTTAAAACTTTGTAATGTATATTCTCTACTGAGATGTCCTCGTCTGATATATTTGTAAATTTAAAGGAACCTGATAAGTTTGAAAGAATCCGTTTAGTTTCATGAAGGGGTTGTTTCCTCAGAATGTCGTGCAAAAACGGGTGATTGGTGTACATGTCTGTCAAAATGTCGATAAATATATGCTCAAGAGTTCCTTTAGATTTCTTCGATTGGTCTTCTGTCAGAGTGTCACTGACAAACATATTCCAAACATCTTCAAACCTTTTGTTTATTTCCTCCGGTGTCATATATGTGCCCCTTAATTCATTCGCTACATCTATAGTACTTTGCCTAAGTTGTTCCTCGTGTGTTTTGCGCATAGAATTTGTCATTATATCGACTGCTCTTTTTTTCAAGATACTGTCTAATTCTTTTATATTCTCTTTTATTACTTCTTCACAAAAATCCCTTATTTGGTTCATTGTTTGCTGTTTCCACTGTATTGTAGTATCTTTGAAATTATTGTTTCCAAAATAAAGGTTCATGCTTTCCGTAAGTGATTTCTCCTTGAGTGCTACTGTGTGTTTTATTTCGTTAATAACAAACGACTTAGCTTCATTTAAAGAGTCCTTGTTTTCACACTGAGAAAAACATTTTATGGATAAGTCATAAAATTTGTCTTCAATGTATTTCTCTGAATTCCACATTTCTCCTTTAAATATTCTTTCCAAGGCAATATAAGCTCTCTTTTCCAAGCTATTCCGAAAAGAAAAGACAAAGTCTTCGGCTAAAACACCTTTCCATAAGTCTTCAGTATGTACAACAATATCATTAAGTGACTTGTATGATCTAGTTGTATTACTGAGGGCTCTTTTGATTAGTGTTTGGAAAATACAAACCACTGACTCACTATACTTGCGATTGACCCTCGTAATGGGAGGATTTCCCTGCCAAAGGTTTGGTAAATACCATACATTGTTTTCTGTGTCAAATTCTATGACTTGATTGAATGTCGTTATATTTGAAATACCCTCTGATAAAGCTGATTCTTCAGTTACACTGTCAAGATTTGTAATTGAAAGTTGCAACCCAGTTTTTATTTTTTCAGAAGCTGTAGTATCTGTTACGTTTTGATGAATCAAGTAACAACTTTTTTCGATATCGAGTTTTTCATTTGCTAATTTGAGTCGAAGAAAGGCATGTATCAAAATCTGTAATATGTCTCTCAGTTCAGTCATATTCTCTCCCATTACATTCAAAACGGTTAAGTCTCCAAGTCCCGTTATAATAGTGGCTAGTTCATTATCCCGTTTGTAGTTCTTTGTACTAAGTTCTGGTGCTCTTAAACCCTCCGTGTCAATCACAAGCACGTAATCGAACGGTCTTTGTTCACCTGCTTCTGGCTTTTTCATTGGTATAAGTCGCATATTGATACCTCTCGTACATCTACCTGAACTTGTAGAAAACTGTAGTCCAAACATTGTGTTCAGCATAGTCGACTTTCCGGAACTTTGAAGACCAAGCACTGACAATGTTAGAACCCTTTTTTGACCAATGATTTTATGTATTTTATTCAGAACCAATTTAATCCATTCAGTTGGCATGTAGAAGCTAGTCCCATCTAACAATTCTAAGACTTGTCCATTACTAAACATACACGCAGTAGCATCTGCTAAGGAATGTACATCTGCTGAATTGATAATGTTGTAAACATTCAATTGTAAGATTGCGTCGCATATGTGATATATTTCTCTAAAAATATTTTCTACACCGAAAGAAGCAATATCTATTTGCATTTCCAACCTTTTTATTGTCGATTCTATTTTGGATAAATCATGTACAGAGCATTTGCCGTCTTTTTTCATTTTCCAATATTTGTCCCACGCTAACTGATTTTGTTTCATCAAACCTGGCAAAATTCTTCTCTTCTTTTGATTTAAGTAATGTGTAAGCCATTTTACGAAGTACTGTAGAAAACAAGGTGCTTTATCGAACTTTTTTATATAATCTATCATCATTTTCATAGACTGACTTATTTTCGCTGTTTGTTCCATACGTAAATCTTTCATTTCTTTTTTTATGCCGTCATGTTTAGTGAAATCCTTTTCTACGTGTAGTTGTTTAAGAAGAATACTAAGTTGTAACGACGACTTTTGAGCAGGCGTTACGTGAAAGAACCCCATTTCTTGTTTTGCCTCTCGTTCCATCATCTGGATGACTGATAAGGCATTTTCCTTCGCTTTTATACAGGTCTCATTTTCATCTGACTTGACAAGAGTTTTACTAACGTTTTGTAATCTTTCTTGAAGTGACTTATTACGGATACTTTCAAAAAGGTGAGTAATAACCTCTGTTACGTCCTTTGATATTTCAGTTGCGCTCTTTTCTTGCAATCTGTCGTGAGTGCACAGTACATGTATATTTATCGAATTTCCTCGGACTGTCTGCTCAAACTCAGCAAGTTTACTTCTTACGGTTAAGTTTTTGTGATTGATCGGATTTGCAATAACTAATATTATAGCGGAAAATTTCAATACAGACTTCATGAGGTATTTGCAGTTTTCTAAAACAGCGCTAAGGTCGCAAACAATAATTGCTATGTCTGTAACAGCAGAGGTAATGTCACATTCACTATCTTGAAATGAATTTCTAATATCCCCTCTCATATTTATAAATGTGATTGCATCATTAAAATTTGATTCTGTATCACCAATTGTCGGAAGCCAAGCCATTTCAATATAACCATCTGTGGCAACCCTTTTAAATGTTCCCTGTGGACTATCCCTGTTAAAGAATGTGTCGGCTACAGTATCACTTAACATTGTATTTAAAAGTTTTGATTTTGAAAACTTCGGTCGACCAAAACGCGCAAAAGTTACAATTTTCGTCGGCATGTCAAGAATTTCAACTTCTATTTTTTCTCCTGCTTTGTTTTTACTGTCTAAAACAAGAGATCTTAAAGGCCATATAGATAATGTAGATTGCAATGTAGAGTATTCTCTGTATACAAAAGGTACAGCCATTTTACACATTAACATTTTCTGATACAGAAGTTGCTTTAACATAGGGTCACAGCACAGGAACACAAGCAAAAATATATCTAAAGGACTTGTACCTTCACGTTCGGTTGTACTCTCAAACAAAGCATATATAGATCGTTTAGCTTGCATAGCATCAGCAGAGCGTTCATGGTCTTCTTTGCAACGCAGGTCCATGGCATTGCTGTTAACAGAGAGTAGTCTTCTGAGTAAAATCCAAGGAAGTTGCTTTAGGTTCACACTTATCAAGTTTTTGTATGGGTCAATTGTTGTCATATCCGTTACAGTGATACTTCCTGCTCCATATGATGACAAACCAAGTTCCTCGATAATTGCTGTGATGCGAGTGTTGTGTTCGTAAACTGGAAGTAAAAATATAATCCTTAACTGAGTTGTATGATTGTACAACTTATAATTAAATAAAATTACAACTCATAATTGAAATACTAGATCAATATCAGCTTTCAGTACGCATAGGAAAACCTCTCTTGTGATGTGAGGCCGATTTCAGATGGCCATTGGCACACACGTTTTGTTCAGTATTGGAGGTTTCCTTACAACCAATCACGTGAAAAATATCGCTTGACATGAATGCCGTTTATATTTGTATCGTATCGAACCTCCTTGGATAATCCTCGTCAGCACTGAGAATTATCTTACTGAGGTAAGAGAAGCAGACAACTGCACACTGGTCAGGTGGCAGAATCAGTTCCAAAATAATAAGCCGTAAGTATTTGTCGCAAATATGTAACACATTAAAAGTAACAGCTGCAAATAAATAGACACCGAAAAGCTGCTTCAGTTGCAAACACATATACGGAAAATGTTAAGTGACAGTAAGATTGAACATATTGTTACATAAAAACATATATACTGCAGTGAATTATATTTCCACCAGCAGCAGTAGAATAAAACAAATCATTAGAAAGAGAAACTTGTTAGTAGCAAGAGTAAATACATGAATGTAAATTAAAGAAAGATCAAGTGAAAGAACAACAAGACAACACATCACAGGAAAGTAGTAGCTATACGCAAAGTAATCTTCAGCAAACTGAACAGTAGAAAAAGTGCATAATCATTCAGGAGTCACATTGGCAGAAGAATATACAGCTACACCAGACAGTAGTTGTAGCATTAACGTGGTGATGCCCAGGTGAAGGATACTGTTTTTGATGTATCAATTAGATCTGATACTCGGTGTTAAGGCTGAAGCATGATTTACACGTCCCCACTAAAATGCGTTGGATTTAAAACATTAATGATTTGATAAAAACAGTGCCAAACGTTGTTTCTATCTGAAACGGACAAAAGACACACTAATTCCGAAACAGTCTCGTTGACGTTTCAACGGGAGTATGTAACGTTATCAGTATAGTAACTGACCTTAAGGAAACTTTAGTCGACAGTTCCCCTTTTAAAGCTGATGGAATCGCATGTATATGATTGTTATAACACAACAATCAGAATATGTTTCATGACCTTTCTGACTTAAATGTAATTACAGTTTTTTAATACCATTTTGCAATGGTAAAGATGAATCCAGAGATATACCGAAGACAAACACAGATCATGAAAAATTGAGTGTTGATTACCTGCTTTATAAATGCATATGGAAAACCCTACAGAAAGTTTGAAATCATGTTCACTCATGGATGCGTAAAAAGTACAACAATTTAGTTCTAGAACCATAGAGGCATGAGGCAGTTTTTCCAGAACAAAATTTGATGCTATGTGGTTAAGGAGTATTTTCTTTTTTGGAAGCTGCCAAGCTCATGTCAACAGCACGCTGCTATGGCAGCAAAAGAATGTACCTATTTCAAAAAGACTACTAGCGTTTTGACCATCTTGCAGTAATTAATTGGAAACCCCTCGACGTTTTTTGTAATAATAGCATGTACACGGATCATGTTTATCAATAAATAAAAACAAAAAGAAACTTTCACAGAGAGTTTGTTAATAATCGAACCACGAACTCCCGGTTATAAGTAGCGCATATCGGTTTTGAATTACGTGGTAGCAATAGTTGAATACATAACTGATTAAAACCGCGGAAGCACTTTATATGATCTGTTTCTTTACAATTATTTGCACCGTCTTTTCTCCATATTTCTAGAGTTTATTGTTTTTCATTGGTCATGACTTGTAGTCACTGTTTCGATCATTAGAGAAGGCAACAAGCGGAACTAAAACCGTCAAAAAAACTTCAAACCTTGGGAAAAATGGAAACTGAAAATATGCTTGTCGAATTTCTAAATTGTTATCTCAATTGATTTTAATTTGTCGGCATAAACACTCTTGTTGAAGTTGTGTGCGTGATTCAAACAAAGTTAATTTTTAACTGCAAAATTTGTTTTCGTACGTTACCACATATCTACTTATTAGTATATGAATCATTGAATTTATAGAAACAAAACTTGCATTTAAGTCAGTCAATTCCATAATGTGTCCAGTTTACATTTCAATGGTATGCTATAATACTTGAAAAAATATTACTGGATAAATAGAAATTTCCATGTGGTTTTAAACCGAATCTTGTTCTTTAAAGCTTCATGGACATCATCTTTTTAGTATTTTTATTTCTAGTTTCTTCTAGTGATACAATGTTAGTGTTGAGATGTTTCAATGGAAATAATTTGAACACATGTACGGCTTATTTCACGTAAAGTTGCTAAATATCCGTTTTTCATGCCTTGCATTAAGCAGTGAAAATTTGTTCTTGCATACAATGTTTTGCCGCATAATTAATTACATGCATATACATGAACTTTGTACCAAAGGTCAATTTCAGAAGGTAATGTATCTTTAAGAGTTGACACGTTTTGTCAGCAGCTACATGTAGAATTGACTGCGAAAAAGGCGGATTTTCGTTTACCTGCAAGTAACACATAGTTTGTCTTACATGTATCCCTTGGTCAGGTGACGTGATAGAAAAAAACAACACACATCTTTTCTTTTTTGCCTGGTTTGCCAAAATAACATTTAATTAGGGGAGGAAACATATAAAAAATTGGGAGGCACTTATTAGGAATGAAAAAGTTAAGTTACAATGTACCATGAATTAGATCTGATTATTATATTTCTCATCTCTTTCCTAGCCTATCAAGTTAGAAAATCATTCTGAAAAGATGCCGCAATGGATGGATTACGAAAATGGGTTAACATTTTTCGTAGTAACAATGTAATTCAAGAAAACTTCACGCAATTTCAATTTTTTAACGTGAACAATTTAAGTTTTGCTTGTAGTCTTAAATATATATTAAAAAATATATGAACATTTCCATATACGATAACATGAGATGTTTAGAGTACAATTTGTGGTTGTGGTTGTGGTCAGAGCTTGAACTAAATGTCAAGATGGATGTCTTTAAAACCGAGGTTATTCTAAAGGTCGGTCTTAAACAAACGCAGATACAGTAAATACCATCAAATACACAAAATCGTACCTACCTCACAGAAGCTAATCTAATAAAAAATAGACTAGTTTTTTTAAACAAAACGCATGTCTTCCCCATTGAATAGCCATATGAACAAAACATGTATAAGTCACTGTAACATTCACCTTTGATTTGCTGGACCCGAAAACAATAGGGATGATCTATTGTAAAAGACCAGTCATCCTTTAAGGTTTGGAAACTGTGGGTCATATGGATCTCATGTGATTGAGCGGAAACTATTTTCTAAGTTCGGGACATTGCTATCTTAATCTTTGATTTACTGACCCTAAAACAATAAGGATAATAAGACCACTCATCCTATGAAGTTTGAAAATTGTTGGTCATATAGATCTCAAATTAATAAGTGGAAACGATTTTAAAAGTTCAGGTTACTGTACCATTGACCGTGGATCTACTGACCCTACGAAATAGGGATCATTTTCTCAGTAAGATCAATAATCCTACGAAGTTTAAAGACTGTGGGTCTAATAGATCTCAAATTATTTAATAACAATTATCAAATTTTAGGTCACTTTGACCTGGACATTCACATTCTGACTCATTAAACAGTAGGGAATATCTGTTCAATAAGATAAACCACCCTATGAAGTTTGAAGACTGTGGGTTATGTGGACCGACATTTATTAAGCGGAAACGACCTTAATACCCTAAATCAATAGGCATCATCTACTAAATCATTATGTGAAGTTTAAAGCCAGTGTGTAAAATGGATCTTAAGTTGTTGAGCGGAACCTAAGTGTGACAGACGGACAGACAGACGGACAAGACAAACACAGTATTTCTCCCCCAAGTCGGGAGATACATAACTAAATTGTTTCCCTCTTAGTGTCATCAATAAACAAACAGAATTTCAGTTGATATCAAATTGAATACTGTTTATTTTAAAAGCCTTGATTATTAACGGGTCTACGTTAACACTTCAAGTATTTAACCTTACTATCACAAGACAGAGGTTACTGTTGTACATTTCTGTTTAAAATTTCATTGGATATAGAAACCTGTTTTCTTTCCATCAAAGATACTGAATGTCAGCGGTCAATGTAATTGATAGCGTAGACAGATATATCTCTCATCAGGACACGGTGGATGATTAACACTCAGTGAACATTGATAAAGAAGGCAAAGTTCCATTGTGAGCTCCAAATAGACAAATACTGAGAGATACCGCAATTATCCATATGACAATAAATGTAGAATAAACAATCAATATCTTATGGATCTTAAAACTTGTGCAAAGTTCAATGCAACTGGTCAGCGTTGTCTTTGATATTATTAACAAAACAGGAGAATGAAAAACAGCTGCAGATATAATGTAAACCTACAAGAATTGTGTCTGCTATGGTCAAGTTAGTCTGTGTTTCAATGTTTCCTTTCAAGGTTCAGAGTATATTCTGAAATGATCATATTCCTTAATGTATCTTGTCCATCTAGGTGTCTATGTTTGTAGCCCTTGGAGTCTCAGACAGATATCCCTTAAAACAGTTAGTCAACATCAAGGCATCGATGTATAAATTTTCTCTCTTTCCAGTGCAGCTTTGGGCACTCTTTGGGTACATTTTGTATATGACCAGGTAGGCGGAGCATGTTTCCTGTAGCAACCAAACTACCCAAACCACCAACAAGAAATTCAATGGTAATTTTATCAGATACAATGTACTACTAAAGCAAAGTAATGTAAGGACTTTGTAAACAAATTATGTGGCTAATTCGTATACTGTCAGATATTATGATATAGGTTTCTCAGCTGGGAGAATGAAATCAATCGTTCTTAACATGCACAACCATGATCTGACCAGTAGTTTCATTGGAAGTCTATTATTTGGCGAAATGCAATTTTTCTCTAATATTGATAAGTCATCTGTTTGGATAATCTTCTGCTTGTATGATAGAATAAATTACTTGTAAACTGCAGTACAATGACTTTGATCATTGACTAAATTGCCATTTTAATCGGCAGCTGGCAATGATGTTCATTAACACAAACGAATAAAGGTATTTTGATACTTATCAACTTACTTACAATATTCACATGTTTCTTATAACAATCTTATTGCCTTTGTAACTGTGGATAAACAAATTTCGATTGCTTGGGTGAGCAAATGTTTCAATAACCGTCGCATTTATTGTTTGAGTACACGCATATAATTATTAGACATATTGACACTATTGTTAAAATTGCAGGTATATGAAATTGTTTCAGGTTAGTAACATACTTCAAACAATATGCTCTGACTTAGATTATGATTGAAGATATAATGATTGTATTTTTCTTAAATGGAAAAATGTTTTTTTCCTAAAGGTAGATTGTAACATTCGTATTCCGTCGCGTTATTTTCTACGTGTGAAGCGGACTTTGTTTTATTTTTTGATGATAAACATCTGCAGTATTTCGACTTCTGTTCATAATAATTTCAAAATATGGTACATTATACATTTCATCAGATGAGCATTGTTAATGATTATAAATTACATGTACAATATTGTAGTCTATAATGTTTTACAATGAATACATGGTTTTAACGCTATAAGTAAAAATTCCTATTCAACAAAATAGATGTAAAATAAATTAGTTAATTTCAAATTCATTGGTATCCCAGATTTTTTTCATGAAACTGGAATACCGAACCTATCCCAAGAAATATTGAAAACGTCGAATCTAAACACAAGCAAAGTCATTTATTTTAATTTAATACAGTACATACCAACAACTATGTATGCAGTCATATTAAAGTCTGTTTTTCTCACAAAAACTCTTAATGTCTTAATAGAAATGGCATTGACACTGGCCAGAGCAAACGTTTTTACACAAAACACAACTAGGTGTAGTGGAAGTCACTTTGGCAAAATGTCATGGAAATCAACTCGTGCAAAGGTAGTATTCATGAGTTTTTAGTACATTTTCGTTGTTGTAATTAATATAATTGGCTGTCTTGCAGTCGGAAGGGCATGTAAACCGCTAGTACGCAACTATGTACGTGTATGTTCACAATGTAGATCTACTTCCTTACTCACAGTAATTTCAAACCGTGAAGATTCGTGTTCATTTATATATGTATACTCGTATTCGTACTTTTACTTTGAAAATTTAATGCTTCTTTATTTGTTCTTATTCCTTGTTTCAAAATAAAACCCCTGCCAAAAGTAGTACTTAAACAGTACTTCTTTCTTTCTACTATAAAAAGGCATCTACTCTTGGTTGTTTCATATTGTCCATGCTACTCACTGCCGTTAAAATACAAACGTTATGTATAAGTAACTCAATTTAAACTTAACCGAGATAACATTTAAACTAACATCCTGGCCGAATTGTTTAATGACTGGGTCAAAATGTAACATCTACAGTGTTTGCATAGATTTAACTCTGATTTAAGCTGGTAACCCAGTTTTTCAGCGATATATAAAACTAGTATATGTACGATTATTTTGTTACTGTTCAGGCGTTACACATCTAACTATTTCCGTATTTGATGTGTCTATCTTGAAGATTTAGAACAGAAAGTTGTCTACTTCTCGATGATATAATATTTTAGTCTATGCCGTTTGGTAATGAACACACTATTTCGGCACTGATCTTTAAAATAGATTAGACCTAAGCAAAACAGATGATCAACATGATCAAAAACACAACAAGTAAAAATATCACTTTGTACTTTCCGTCTGTTGTATATTCTAGTATTTCCGGTAAACATTTCAAAAGGATTAAATACTGAAATCATAAAACCTTATGACTTCAAAACACCCTATCCATAATGCAAAGATTTTATGCTAAGCTCAGTGTTTGTAAAGGTTTTTAAAATGTGAAAACGAAAATTAGTAAAATGCATGTATATATCCGAAAATAAGATTCCTACTTCGAAAACCAGAAGCATAAATGCTCACATAATACTTGAAATGTTTCATCGGACCTAGAAGCAAGAATACCTTGATGGCCTTAAACCGCTCTTCTGAGTATACTTGCATTCAATAAAACGGTAAATAATTCCGCATTTTAGTACAACATTCATACAGAGCCACGTACGATGTATTGCTAAGTAAACTATCTCTCAAGATTTGTACATTTTGTGTTTATCAATCTCTTAACTTTCTGATAAATGATAACTAATTTTGGACAGTCAAGATATAAAAGGCTGAACGTTTTCGATTTGAACGCGACAAAATGTATATCTTTTATCATCCCTCATTCCCATCTTGTACAACGAATACGTTATACATATGATTATGTGGTTTATGTAGAACTGGAACCATCGTAACTAGGTGTAATTTGTCACAACAAATGGAAATTTGATAGTGTATTTTCAGTTAAAATTAATATTTGAATTTGTTATTGCATTCATTTCATGGGGAAGACTTTTTATTAAACATAAAATTATAATTACACCTACAATGTTTAGTGTAGCGATGACCTCAAACCAAACATACTACCAATTTCAGTAGATTTTCTGAAAATGCTAATTTAATTTTCACTGGACCACCAGGTGTTGTTGATTTTAACATCTCGTTTAACATTTTCTGTCTTAAATGTAAATTATCAAGTTCGAGAAGTTAAATTTTAACAAAAAACTCGGGGAGAGCAGTGTTAATGTTTGTAAAACAGATGTTTTATTAGGTAATGAAAAATTGATTACTACTAATACATCTGTTCGTTTTGTTGTTAAATACAATATGTATCCAAAGCAAAATGAAACATTCAGTACTTAGTGAACACACCATAACCATATAAAACACCACACGAAGACAAATACGTGTATTGCATAGAATAAGAAACTTAATACAAAAAGTGAAATGAGTTTGAGGTGTGTCTGTGGGTCTGTTGTCACATGTATTGTACCTTTTCCTTCATTATATTTCGCCTTTTTAAGTTTACAGCACAAAACATAAATATTTATTAGCGGCTCCTTGTGCTACTTGCAGCCGGCTTTGTATCAGTTTAGTTTCTCTATTATTTTTTCCTTCCTTTTTTGAAGAGTACTGTAGTAAATTCAGGTATATACATGTAACTACGCTAATACATTTGTATATATAGCGAACATTTTGACGGATTTGCTTCCCTTGATAAATATCTGTTAAACATAAACTGTTATATATCGCTTCTGGAACCTAGAGATAAACATACATTTATATTTTTCAGTTGTATTGACCATCGTCGGCAAGGTTTATGTGTAAGAATCAAACCATGCATATATAAATTATTTGTGAATGTAGGAAGATATAAAAGATGAGTATGTGTTAAACAGTACTGACAAAATAGTAAAAAAGAGATTTATTGTTGTCATTGCTAACTTATCAGAAATTATATACTTGTTTCTTTGAATGTTAAGTTCACCACTTCTCCGGCGTTGATTGTTTAACATAGTAGTGTATGGATCACAGAAGAGAAAAAATATCTTTCTCGAAAATTATATTTATATTATATGTTGTTGTACAAGATGCGTTCTTTGCTATTAACAATAGTGATAATGGCAGGAAAACACGGAATCGGTGTACCTGGAAGATTTACTTACTCATGTTTAAAATCAGGAAAGCGCTGTATCGGTGCACCTGAGAATTGTAATCCCTTACTAAATTTCAAACAACGGGAGAGAAGGTCAAAGGTGCTTCTGTTAATACTTACATCAGTGATATGGACAAGAAAACACGGTAACGGTGTACCTGCTAAATGTACTAACGACATCGTTAAAGCATATTCTATGTAATTGTTTGGTTAAGACAGGAGAGCACGTCATCGGTGCACCTGTTTAATGATTTAATAATTTAAGTTACACGAGTAAACCAACTGCTTCAGACTAGGTTATTTCCTCACTCTGAACTGGAATTATGGAGAAAACAAACCGAAAGTCTGCAATGGAACTCCGGTTGAACTCAGATTCAGGAGCCCAGAGCACTCTGCGTCAAAAGTTCCATGATTGGTAACAATCATGGCAATTTGTCAATATTCTAGTCCTGCGAGGGTCATGAGCTCATTTGATCATAGGAGAGATGCAGCAAGAGCTATGCTTCATAAACCTGTTAATCGATGGCCGTCCGATATCACAGCCACGTCAAAAGACCATTATTAGTTAGACAGGGAATGTTTAAGCCAAGATTTGGACAACAACCCTAACAGGCCGAGGTTGATTTAATCGGTGAGTCATAACTTTACTGCTGTGACCAGCAATATATCCATCGAATAAAGAAGAATTTGAGTTTAGACCTAGATAACCATCACCTCCATACAGACGCTTTGTACAAAATAGAGAATATCAAAGTTCTGATAGACATCTGAAAGACACCTGTAATCATTCAAGAGACATTCTATCCTAAAGAGACATACAATGATCGGTCCATAAAAAGAACAGTGCCTAGATCTTTGTATAATGGGCAGGATTTCATTTTAGATGCAAACCATTATGACAGGTCCAATGCAATTTTTAAGCCAAGATGGCCAACAAATGATAGAAAATGATGGATACCCGGGAACCTTTCATGATGCAACTTTAGTACGTCAGAGAGAAATTCAGAAAACAGCTTTAGTTTGCTCTTAAGGATGAAGCTCTCATGTTGGCATCACATTAGGGAAGACCTATTAGACCTATTAGACCTATTAGAATTTTGGCAGTATTTACTTAAAAACTTTATAGAACCAATTTGTTCAACATATTAAGGAAACTTGTTCACTTGAACATCTTCTACAATGTAAAAAGACTCCCTGATCAGAAATCACCTATGTAATTTTAACACAGACACCATTTTCTGAAGCACTGAATATGATCACCTTGCATGAGGCATGCATACAATACACTGTTAAAACATGTCAGGGCAGGCACCTTAGTGACAGAGATTCTGACCCTTACAGTGGCATTTAAACTGTGTCGTCTGATATGAGACGTGAACATGTTAATTAAACTGCGGCAGAGGAGCACATTTATTGAATCTATTCTGGAGTGATATGGAGAAACTGCTACAAAGAAACTGGAATAGCAATCATAGTCCCGACACGAGCTCGAATAATATAAAGCAACGATGGGAGTCAGTCTGTTATCGGTGCAATCGAAATGGTAATCTTTCGACAGTACAAATTGCGCTTCAAATGGTCAACAAACCAGTTAAACGAGAAAGTGCTATGATAGGAGACCACAGTTCAGCGCAGTGTAAACGAATGGCCAAAGAAGATAATTTTGAGGTGTATTCTTTAGACCATATTCAAACGTTAACATATAACTGTGGTTTAGGCTCTAGTGATTCCAATATATCTACACATATTAGGAGCCAAAGTTGCCACAATTCTAATTAATGACAGCTAAAAAATGGCACATGATAGGCTCAGGCCAGAATTGTTAAAGTGCCCCTAGAAGTGGATAAATTTGTTGTGAAGCTGTGATAGACAGAGGTGCAGAAGTGAATGTTTTAAATGAGAAAATATTGTTATCAAACTCCTATAAAGTAGCGACCAATGCAAGGCTAAAACGGGCAAGGAAATACGTTGAGGAAAACAGATATTACTTTTTTGTGTTGGAGGCATCCATCAGAGACAAAATTGTGCTTGAATGGAATATGATATATCACATAAAATTTGCTATTTTTTCTAGAAAAAGGCTTAAAAGTGGAAAATAAATGACTTGAAAATTTCATTTTTAACACCTCTCTGGCAAACATTGAAGTAAAAATGGTAGTGAAAGTACCAGCAACATCGGAATTAGTGTTTACTTGTTCTTGTTTAGACCAAATTGTCATTGGCAGCTTGTTGTTGCCAATGAATTAATGACACGTGTGATTTTGAGAACCTTATTTAGAAAATATGTAATAAATCTCTCTAATACATATATACGCATAACATGAGCACTAAAATAGGGTACAATGTATTTGCAAGAAGTGCAAGATTTGAAATACACAAGTAACATTCAAGACACGACGGAAGTTGTTGCTATTTCGCAGTACATTCCTTTCACAGAGAACACAATCATTCCGAACGTGTACCAATTCTCGGACTGAAGAACAAGTATGGAATGGATAAAACTATTTAATTACCATAAGTACAAGGCGTGCTTCCGAGTAGTATAGCTTAGAAAGAGGAGACAGATCCTTACTTCAACGCATTTAAATGTACACTTCCAGAACATTTGAACACTTTCTATGGGGAAAGTACTCAAAACTTAAGTTCTATTCAGGTAACATGTAAATTAGCCAAGTTACTAACGGAGCATGGGAACACTTTTGCTAGGTCATCAATGGATCTATGTAGATGTGATGTCACAAAACATAGGATTGACACTAACGGTCAAGCATAAATTAGGCAACCTTTACAAATGATAACTCAGGGGTTCGAATCTGAGAGAGAACAGTATAATTATAGGTTTTATTATAGAATGTCCAATATACTCCAGGAATCAGTGCAATACAGTACGGGTTTTTACATACTTATGCGCTTGAGCAGTATTAATGCATATCGATTATATAGAGGATAATTGGTGTTTTCAGTGTAATATCACGTTATACTTTTACCGAGTGGGCGTGTATGTCTCGAACTAATTTCTCGTGTGAAATTATCGTGATATTACATCGATACCAACAATTTTTTATGTTTATTTTATTTCTCGAACCATATTTTTGTTCAGTTTGTTTCAATAAAATGTCGAAAATCGCGGAAACGTCATAAAAAGCATACATTTACTTGACGTCATTTTAACGACGTCATCGTCGTATGTTTCCGGCATTCATTACGCTCGCTATACATTTTGACGTTTATCCGGGTATACAATTTTGATAATTCGACTAAGTGGACAGTGAATTTATCGGAATATAATCCACCGTTATATTTCGATAAACGACCGAAAAACATAAATAAACTGTGATCTGAGGGGCCAGTTACACGTCAATGTATAAATGATATACTGATCTGTCATTTTTATTATAAAGTGCATTAACGAGATTATTTAAAGGCATTTACTGATGTTTAATCAAGTTATATTCTATTAAAGTGATTAAATATTTTAAAGTTTATGTTTAGGATGTTCAATGAAAAAAGCGACGGACACATCGGTTTTTTAATTATTCTGTTATATTCTTTTAAATGCTACGACAGCAGTTATAAAGACAGTTTACTTAAAACTATTTCATTTTGTCTAAACGGGGGCCTTATTTAAAAATTATATTATCTCTGTAAAGATCATCAATTTAAATACACACCTAGGGATGCAGATTTAATTACAAAAATAAAACTAGTATATATGCGCATTGATTTTTCTGTCTTCTGTCTTAATATCTTTTAACTTTTATGACAATGTTTTTAAGATATTCTACTAAAATTGTTTAAGTGGAATTTTAAAATTTTATTTGAAAAAGACATGTTTTTGAAATATAACATTTATACAGGTCTGTATACATTATGGACCTATATATACATATTTTACCTTTACCAATCTATACAACAAGCAGAATGAACATTTTGAATATATACTCTTTTTGTTCATTCTTCCACTGTTATGGCAACATTTTTAAAGATTTTATCAAAACTTCTGTAAGTCCGTTTTTTAATCTGATCTGAAAATGAGTATGAACGCTTTAGGTTGAATTATTAAATGAAACGTAATTTAAAGAAAATGTGTAGTTTTTCTTACCCTTCATATTATTTGCCTTCTTTAAAATATTGTGCTGACTTCTTTGTCATGATTGATGTGCATTTAGCCGTAGAAGTTGATGAGTTACGAACAAAAACATCTCGCGCTATACTTGCCATTTCTATGATGATCACGTGACATTGTATAAAATGGCGGAGTGGCAATCAGATGCCAAATCGGAAGTGACTCAGAGTGATTTATCAGCTGAGCAATTCCATCAGTATAGTCAGTCGATACTTGAGTTTGTATCATAGCAGGGAAGTCACAGTTTTTTTCATCACTGCAAGTTGTTCCGTACCCCGTACAAAACAATATTCGCGCTAACCACTTTATAAGTGAATATCACGAAAATATTCGCGGTATCTATATTTTATCTTATCTTTTTCCAGACCTCTTAACGATCCATACTAGATTGTATGTATGCAAGTATACTCCGTAAACAAAGGTTCGTTTAATCAATTCTTGTTTTTTTTTGGATAAAAATTCATGTAAATTTTTTATAAACAACTGTTAACCAAGTAATCTACTTGTTTGTACATGATTTATCACTGTGGCAATTATTATAAGTCAAATCACGTTCGACATCCCAATAAGTGAAACAGACGATCAAGTGATCACGCTCAGTGTAATCTTCGATCCTCCCTTGCAGTTAACGATACCTATAATCTGTTTCAATATTTCAACGCATGGTTTTCCCAGTACTACTAGTAGGCCATTTACCCGCTCTCTCCTCCCAACTACCACGTTATGTAAGATGTATTCCGTTTAATTTTCTTATGAAATGTATATTCTTATGTTGCTGTAATATGTAAACAGAGCTAGATTGGGTGATGTACTGTTCTTTTCTATTAATTTAATTACTTTCGTTTTTAAACACCATTTGACATATTTCAAAATGTTTTAATGAGTGCGTTATTATATTGTTTAATAATAAGATAGTTTACAGTTAACTGTATACATAAATGGCTAATACATAACACGCGCCGTAAAATGTTTTTGGTTGAAAAAGAAAACTCTCAGACAATTTATGCTCTTTACTTTGTCTTTCTATTTATATACCCGAACCAATTGTATGAAGCTTGTTAAGAAATACGTTTTTGATATTTGTTGAAAGGCGTAAAGTTCATATAAATTTATTTCTGTAATATTTTATGCTTAATTGTAGGCGACTAAGCCTAGCTATGCGTTCGACGACGATTTTTTTCATCTCCGTTTTCTAGAATTAAAGCTACAAAACAATATTTATCTAAGTTAGCATATAACATGTAGAAGAAATACGTTAATAAATTCCACTAAAAAACCCAACTGCAATCTTTAACGCTGAAAGGTAGGCAAACGGCAAGTCTGTGCAAAAGACGTATTTAGATTAATTATTGGATTACTTTATGGTATGATTTATTATAAATTTTCATTGGTAAATCTTTAAACTACGTTTGTGGTGCCATGCTTTTCCAACGAAGTAGATGTCCCGGTGATGTGATGATAAAATGTGCTACAGAACTATTT